>CM026176.1:2339176-2373634 GCA_014825975.1 Bombus haemorrhoidalis | reverse complement strand
TATCAGTGTTAAAACAAAGCTTCCTTCTGACATGTAAAAGATATACTTAACATACTACTGATATACTAACATATAAATTATATTAAATATATTAATAGTTGACAATATCAGTGTTAAAACAAAGCTTTCTTCTGACATGTAAAAGATATACTTAACATACTACTGATATACTAATATATAAATTATATTAAATATATTAGTAGTTAACAATATCAGTGTTAAAACAAAGCTTCCTTCTGACATGTAAAAGATATACTTAACATACTACTGATATACTAATATATAAATTATATTAAATATATTAATAGTTGACAATATCAGTGTTAAAACAAAGCTTCCTTCTGACATGTAAAAGATATACTTATTATATTATAATATGCTTAATATATGTTACTAATACACTAAGTGTATTAAATGTATTACTGTGAACGACGTTGTTAAATTTTCAAGAACCATTAAAATAAACTGAATTTCGTGGCTTAGCAAACTTTCAACAATGTCAACGACCTGGACACCATTATCGGAGAAAAGTGGCGCCACTGCTTTTACTTGCGTGGTCACTTTTCACGCTAAAGTATCAACGATTTATGAGCCATAAGGATGGAAAGTCTTGACTCTTCCTACTCGTAATAACGATGATGTATAACACGCAAAAAGAACGATGACGTCTCTGTGAAAAGTAAGCAAGTGTTCGCACACCTTTGACCAACGGCATACTGAAGGTTCATTGGGCTAGATTTGACCCGAGCGCACGAATGCAATCGAAGATGGCGCCTGTAGCGTATCGGAAGATTAGCGAAAATAACTCGTTACGAGCTTATTATTTATGTTCTTACGCTTATGCGATATATATTTCTGGCGCGATAAGCATAATTCCATGATAATATTTACGATCCTTATTATCCTTATTCTACACGCTGATTTTATTCTAATCGCGTTTTATATCGTTTTATCAATTTTTCAGATCTACGAGGAGATGAACTAAAAATTGCTGTCGAGTGGAATTGTGAAAATAATGCTCCCTCGATTAGTTACAACGTAATTACGCCATGTTTCCATGTATCTTTTACGATAGCTACGCGATGGTGTTTAATTAGCCCAATGATTGTTTAGGATATCTTGGTTTCCTATCTTCGAAGAAATGCTGTTGTGTTTGGATTGTTCTTTGTGGAAATGCTCGGTCAACGCATGATTGGCTCTTAAGAACGACGTTTTAACAAGCAGCGTGTGAACCGATGCTTTCACATCGTCATAAAGCTTATCGACATTCCTATGGCATTCGAGGAGCACGCGTTTCTCTTATCATGGATTAAGAACACAATTTCTGATATAGCTAAAGTAAAAATAATCTTAGCTAAGATTTCTAAGGATTCGTGGCCATCAATTGTAGCACGGTACTATCTACTGAGATTTATTTTATTTGTACATGCAACATTAAAATAAAGTTTCATATATTACGTGTATTACGTGTGTACGAACGATTTGATAACGAGCAATAAATCATATTAAAGACAGCTACTAATAGCGTGAGAACGAGACTTTTATAATAGTAAACGATAACGTCTTTCAATTTTTTCTTCTTATCTGAATCGCAATTTTATTCCTCGTTCAGGTTATGACTCGTAGTGCGACACTAGCGCCACACGTGTCGATTACTAGTTCGCGATATGCACATTTATCATCTATATAAATAATTGCTACTGTATCCTTTAAATTACTTATCGCTTTTCCCTTATTTATTATCTATTTTTCAAATATACTTACGATTATTGAATCCATTTATAAATATAATAAAAATCGTATTTTACAAATTTGTAGTTTACGCGAAAGTTTCGTCTCAACGTTGAGATATAATCTTGCAGCGGTAATCAAATATATATATGTTTTGTTTGCTTAGATAAATAGGGGATTGTAATGATATCTTGATCCTGTTCGTACTTCCTAAGAAGCACCTAATCCAGGAATTAGTTTTATCTTGAGAAATATCGATCGATTTAGAAGTAATCGCGTTTATATTTCGTCGTTGTCTAACGACGTATCGTAAAACTACAAAAATCCTGATTATTTTTAGAGGATCGTAAGACTGCTGGCTTCTTAATCCAACTGAACAATCTCTTTCGTAATGAAAAATAATATGAAAAATAATAAACGACAATAGGGAAGCTAGTTAAAAAAATATAAAAGTAGATGTGTAATATAGCGTTATAATATTCTACAGGCATTTTCTTATCTCTTTTACAATTTAAAACTTATTTTACAATTGGCATCAAGTATGCTTTATAGTCATTGCAACAGATTGCTGCATCCATTATGATTATTTTTATACTGTGATTGCGATTATGTATATCTATACTATATATTTGTAAACTTCCTACTCCCACGTTGCACTTTCTTTGAACGAAACTTAAGTCAGGTAATTCGTGAAGAATCATCGCCTAGAATAGGATAGAAACTAAACTAACTAAAATAGGATAGAAAGAATGAGATAGAAAAGCAATCTGAAATTTGTAAGAAAGTAAATTTTCGTTATCCATTTCGACCATTTACAGCTATCGTAATCGATATTTGTACGTGACGCCATGTTGATACGACCTTCATGGTGTCTAGTTACCATCATAATGCGTCCTGGTTGAGGAAAGAGCCTTGAATGCGTCGAGTTTCGTGAACATTTCGATTCGAAGTGGTCGATTCTCGAAGTTGTGCTTTCTGAAAATTATTTTTCAGTTTAATTGAATTTTTTAGCTTCCGAGCCGATAATTTTGAGAAACTTTAAAAACTGATCGATTTGAGGGAAATTTTTTAATCTTGATATTCGACAATAGCAATATTTTTATATTTGAGAATTTTCCAATTTACAACAAATCTGTGAACCTGACTGATTTTTCACGTTTTCATCTACATTAAATCTTTTCTTGATTTTGAACAAAAATTCCAGCGGGAGGATTTTAAGAATTTTAAAAATTGACCAATTTGAAATTGCCAATTATCAATCTACTAAAGTACATCTTCCTATTTTTCCGTAAGAAAGTGATTCACGCGTATTAGAGCAGCGGTTGTCGTTGCTTATCTTCACTTTATCAGTTCGTTAATCCAACTTTCCACAAAATTCGGCTGCGTACGATTTCGTTTGATGCCGCGCACGTGCTCCGCGTTTTTCATTTTCCCGCGATTTCTTCGAACTATTACGAACGGATTATTCGGCTTAGGGAAAACGACAGGTAAATTTATCTTCCGATTTTCTTTGTCCGTTTCTCCGCCGATGATAATTTTTAATGGCGTTGATTAGTCTCATCTGCATCTTACAATTTATTTTTATCCCAATCAACGCGAGCACGCGAAGAAGGAAATGATCGTGTAATCGCTCGACCAAGGACGCACCTGAAGAAGTTCCAGTTACTTCTTCTCGCTTTTTGTGAAACGATATTTCGCTTTGTGACTCAGGCACGTTTAAATAATTTCCAGTCTAAAACAATGCATCTATGTCCTCAGACGTACAAACGAAACTTTTTTGTTTGATAATGTTGCATAAATCGTATTTCAGATCTACGAATACTAAAAAAATCTCAGGTACAATGTCTAGTTAAAAATAAGGTTACATTCGTTGTTTCTATAATAGCTATATATGAGAGATCACGCTTATATGCAAAATTTTCACGAATTTCATCTTTTAGTTGATCAATTATCCAACAGAGGAATTTCCAGGACGAAAGGACATTATTCTATTTGCATTCTGTTAGCAACGCCTCACAGTTTTCCTCATAAAAATAGCCACATAATCGTGCTATAACGTTCATTGAGGAAAAGAGTCTAACCTAACACCAACCTAACCCTAACCTATTTGTATAGTTTGCTTAGCAATGCATATTCTAATAGCCTGCAAATGAAGGATGCATTTATGCAATTTTGTACGACTCAAAGTATTAATCATGCATCGATCAACTATCAATTAAACGACACGCCAGATGACAATTTAAAATTCTAAAAAAATACGTGCCATTTGGATTGCCATTTTACTGGCTAGTTACTCGTGGCCTCAACTTGGACTTCTCAAAAATATCGCTAGATTTTATTTTATTGTCATTAGGTTGTAATGACAAAATCCGCAATCACTTAGTTGCCAACCCAATAATAAGCCAATTAGCCGGTAGCGCCTCATTTAAAAATTGCTTTCGCACGAAAGACAGCAATCGTCACCTGCCATTTTTATTCCGCGAATTCTACGCGCGAACCATGGTCGATTGTATCGAAGACGAGTAAAACAGACGTCAAGCGATCAATTTCGTAACAATGATCGACTATACCAAGGCGAGGATCACGTTTCGAGAAGCTCATTTGCTACGGATTGTCGTACAATGTTTCGATTATTGTCACGAGATTTTCCTGTTTGGTGCGAAACGTAGGACAAACCGCAGCACGCGTGTTATTAGGAAATGCTACGACAGTTAGCTCGTTCGATAATTTCCGGGAATGTTAATTCTCTTCAAACGGGGAATTACCGCTCGATCTTTCTGTTGGCTTTGAAAATTAAGCGTTCGTCGTGTCATATCTAAGCCAGTAGCACGTTGCGACGTTAGAAAATATTTCACGATACAGCAACGTACGAGAAAAGCTTCGTCAATATGCGCGACTCTTTGGCCCGATATTTCAGAAAGTGCGTTTCGTTGCCGAAACCAGAACAACGTCGAAGTATTACAATTTTTAGTGGAATTAACATTTTATCATTTACTGATTACTAATAGGCTGTTGACGGAATAAAAAAAATTATCGAGACACAAAAATAGCTTTAATTTTGAAAGTTCGAGATCAGGTGGGATACAGGTTAGTATTGGGTTGGCAACTAAGTGATTGCGGATTTTGTTATTAGGTAGTATTGACAAAATCCGCAATCACTTAGTTGCCAATTTTTCTCGTTGCTTTTGTGTGTTGTCTACTCTGTTTCTTGTCTACTCTAGGCCGATGCGAGTCCCATATGTCGTGACACACCTTGTATATAGCACAGAGAAGATTCACTGAGATCAACGAAGAGACCATCGTGGTTCCAGCAACGGTATTCCAGGCTAGTTAGCCTTTTGACGGATTGACTATCTCATTTGAACGATGAGAGCTTAATAATAATCCTGATCGATCACCGATAAGGTGTTAAACGAACACGAATGAACTTATGTTTCGTATGATACGTACGAGTTGATGCTAGAAGAAGATAACAAGTAATTGTTCTGGTCTTAACTTGCGATTAATTGGGCTAAATTATCTAAGAAGCTAGCAAGCTTTAATCATCTGAAATTCAGTGGATTTAGTTGGAAGATTTTCATTTAGAAGGGAAAAGTAGCTTTATTTCTCATTTCCTGTATTTTCTATCTTCTTCTTCTTTTATAGTGTTTTTCAATGACTTATTTCATAGTATAATTGCTAATGCCTGTTTTCTACTATAGTTGACGATGTTCTCTGTAAAATAATTACAAGCCTAATACGAATCTACAACTTGCTATTATAATATAATTTAATGACTATACATTGATTTTTGTACAATTGATAATTGTACAATGTAAAAATCGTTCTGCGGGTTGATAATTTTTTGCAAAATAAAGATCACACAATCACGACATCAGCACTGTGTTTAATTAATTTTTCCTCGCCATAGAGGGTTGGCTAAATATCCAATTGAATGGCACTCACATAACACAAAGAAGGCAAGTTAAATATTTAGGACTCCACTTAGATACATGGAAACAACATACTAAATCAATTATAGACAAAATACGGATAAAAAGAAGATAGATGTACTGGCTGATTAGTCGAAATTCTAAACTCAGCATAGAAAATAAACTAAAAATCTACTAAAAAACGATAATGAACTCAATTTGGACGTAGGGAATACCACTATGAGGGACAGTAACAATCAGCCAGATAAATAAACTAGAGGCGCTACAATCGAAGATATACAAAGGAGGACGGATATACACAAAGACTTAAATTAAAATACCAACGATCAAAGAAGAAATCGCCAGGTACGCAGAAAAATACAAGGAAAGAACGACAACACATCCAAACCGGCTACTGAAGCGAGCAAAACTCCCATAGAAAGAAGACTAAAAAGAAAACACCTCACTGACCTCACTAAAGAAATAAAATAGTCAAACTCGAAGATGGTATCCCGTAGCCATCCACACGTTATTTAGTAATAAAATTAGAAAAATTTACCAAATGTCCAGCTGGATAAATTGTAAAATACAAATTAAATAATAATAAAAAAAAAATAGAGGCTTGTAACAATGAGTAGGTTTCTCTTGAACAATTTGGCTCAATTCACGTATCGTCATGATATTCGTGTGTTGTTATTATAAATCGCCCAAAGTATCTACACACATAAGCACACGTTGATTTACGCGATATCGTAATCCGATATAATAGCGCACTCGAATGGAACGCTTTGTTATTATTAATGTTGGAAGCTTGTTTCATGTTCGATGACTATTTATCGAGTGTTGCTCATCTTGATTATACGTAACTGTACAAAAGAATGTATAACAGTCAGAAGCATAAACTAAAGCGACTCGAGAAGAATTACACGATGTTCGATGCGTGATAGAATTCGCTCAAAGTGAAAGTAACTGTTTGTTATTCGATGCAATGAATTTCTCGAATGTTACACGTATCACATGGCTAACAAGTATCGAATTTTCTCCATCTTTTTGAAACACTTTTCGTATATTTCGAATTTTCAGTGCATTTGCAAGTTTCAGCTTGCCAAAGATTGCACGTTTTATAGGTTAAGGTTGGCAACTAAGTGATTGCGGATTTTGTCAATACCACCTAATGACTAAGTATTGACAAAATCCGCAATCACTTAGTTGTCAACCCAATTGCTTTAGCTGAAAAGATCGAATCTTCGAACGCATTTCGACATATTTCGTCCACGCAACTGGGACATATTCCAAATTCGAAAGTTTTCGTACAGAATTCTGAAATTTTGCATAACTGAAGATTTTAATAATAAACAAATTTGCGATTTAGCACACTCGGACGTTTGAAATCTTTTCTATGCGAATTTCTCAATGCTTCAACGTTCAGAAATCTGAAAAACCTTCGAAATCTTTTGAATTTTTAACTTTCAAATGTTTAGACGTTTAAAAGTTCAAGTATTCGAAGCGTGAAGTTTTGAGACCTTAGAAATTTGACAAAATGAAATCAGAATTAAAAATTCTTTCTCCGCAGCATTCAAAGTCCTCGTTCCTAATAATTTACGATTTCCAAATATATTGGCAAACTGAAAATACTTTACAGAACACTAAAATGCAGCATTCACGTGACCAAAGCTATGGAATACTATCGCGTTACGTAATAACCTACAATAATGTTGCCGATGCTATGAGAAAAAAAGAGCTGGAAGAATTGCCTTTTGTTCTTACAATGAGAATTTTCGTCTGGTTGTCCATGGTTTCTTTTAAGAGAAAAAAAAAGGAACGAGTGATTATTCGTATAAAAAAAAGCAGCAGTGTACAATCAAGATAGAATCATCGAATAAAAGTAAGTTGTTTATCAAACGTTGAAAGCAGTATAAAATAATAAAAATTCAATTTTCTCTCTAATTTGGAACTTCGTAATATTATAGTAAGCTTTTTGCTTTCACAAGGACAGCGAAGAATAAGATAAAAAATCTTTTACGATCTAACTGATAAAAAACATGCAAAAATGATATGAATTGCTTGTTGAAACTCACATTTCTTAGCGAGAAGAATATTATTAACATATAACAATAATATATCGATATCAACAATATCGAAAAGCCCAGCATTAAATTCAAACAAATATCAGAGAATGAAAGAAGCGATTGTTAAATGAAAATCTTCATAAAAATTATCCAATTTGGAACTTTAGAAAAAGGTATTTAACAACGATATTATTTCAATAATGATATTATACAATAAACATTGTATATATTATATATTACATAATATCGTGAATAGCATTGAAATTATTATTAAATATTTTGAAGAAAATATCGGTAAATTGAAATTCTTATGGCAAAAATTTATTTGTTTCAGGACCTGTAAACAGCGAATTGGAAGAATATTTGTCAAATAATATCATCAAGAAATTCAACTGTTTTCTTTAAAAATTAAATACAAGGTGCTTGAATTATTCGTCCTTCGAGCGCCAAGACATTTTTCTGATAAAGTTGTCAGCCAATGTACAATATATTGGATCATGAAAATAAGAGCGGTGGATAATTTGTTTGAGTTTTACTTACGTATTTACAAGATATCGTGTAAATAACCGTTAAACTGAATTATCTAAGCAAGGAAGGCAATTATTTCTGAAGATTAACGTTCGTTAGATAAATCTCATTGCGAATCACACAGACGTTCAATGTTAGTAGAAAATTTGAAGAATTTACAGACCTGGTGGTATCGTTGTTTCCTGACTGCGTCATTCTGAATCGACAGTGTACACCGTATATTACTGTTCTTGAACTGTTTTCAAAATTCTTTCACAAGCGCATTCTTTGTTTCGCGCGTTCTGCACCAGCTACTATGCCGCCAAACTTCTTCTTTCTGCTTGCAAATAACGTTCGAAGAATTCAGCTAATCTCATGAGATTCTGTCAGGATTTTCTTCCTCTCAGATCTTGTCAGGATTTTCCTCACAAAAAATAATTCAGCTTACTCTTCCTCTGGGGAAAAGAATCGAAGACGATTTCACGAGTGACTAACTTCGATAAAGAGAATTTATGTTTCACTCGTCTTCTTAATCCTCGTCGATTCACATTCTTCTCATCCCTTCGTCTTTCACATCTTCTACGATCGCTAGAATCGTGCTGTCATTTAAAATAAGGCGTTAGAAAATCTTGCAAGAGCTTCTGTTTGCTATTCTGTTTTGGTATTCATCTTATTCCAACATCGCGCGGATCTCTTCTAATCGCAGAGTCCAAGAGTTCTACTTTCGTTGACAAGCGACAGAGCGATATTTGAAAAGTTTCTTTCTTGCAATATTTTCTGTAACGATAATTTTTACTGTGCCAGCTTGTTAGCTTTGATCAGAGCTACAGAATTTAGGAGTACGAGCCGAATATCCCAGATACTTTCACTTCTCTCCTTCACCTTGCGACTTCCCTTGCTCGAAAATCCTAGTGTTGCAACTGCAATCCGCGTCTATGCGTTCAAATGTTTCCCAAAGTCTCGTCGATCGTTCGCTCTCGTGCCTCACTCGTGACTAAAATTCCGACGTTGACAAGTTGCAGTTGAGAAAAACCAGTGGAGGCAGGTCAAACGACCAGATCGCCTTACCAAGCGTCGATCGCGTCCAACGACGAAGAAAACGGCGATAATAAGGTCTTATGGACAGTGCGGGATACGAACACGAGGCCTGGTTATCTTCTTTCTCGTATTTACGTGGAAATGCGATTTCCTGAGCTACAGCCAATCGCCTGGTCTCTTCAGCCAAGCCTGAGTCTCACAGGGCAACAACGAGCGTTTGCACGACCACTTCCGCTTGCAAACCGAGAGCACAGCCAGCTAGTCCTTCGCCCGACTCTTGTCAGACACACTAAACTGTTAATGAAAGCGAACAGCTCGAGTGCACCTTCCGATTCCTCCTCCACCAAACGCGTTTGCTTTCATCAACGAGCACATGTGACGGGTCAGCCTCAGTCAGGCGAATATCAGTCTGTCGCACCTCCAGCTTGCCGCATAGTCTTCGCGCAAATAAGGAGACCGGTGTTTTCTAATCCTCTTTGCAAATTGATCAGACCGACGCGGGGAGAGACGAGCGGCAGTGGAAGGCAGCAACGTTGAATTTAGAGTTTGGGACAAAGTGGACGACTTGGAGGCTACTCGCGGCTATAGTGGTAACCTGGTAACGCTAATTGGTCAGCTTGAGTAGTCGTCTTGGTTTGGAATATTAGAGTAGGGAGAGTAGGTTTTGGGTTTTGTTCGATTATAGGCATTCTCTTCAATATTGCACTGAATAGCAATATTTGGTGTCACGTTTCACTCAAATTGGATGCTGTGAAATATTAGGAGTAACATTTTTAGTGTTAGGAATAAAATATATTAGTATGTGGCTTGGGGATTGAATTCATATGACACTGAATATTTATGTGTTGAGATAACTCAAACTGAGCCATGCAAAGTGTTAGAAATAGCTCTTTCTACTACGAATTCTTGGTATTCTAAAGTTCACTGATACAACTTGTGGAAATCAGTAAGCAACAATATTAAACTGTATGTTTGTCTGGTGTTGTATGTAGTTCAAACTATTGGAAATCGCGTCTTGTATCCTCTTTGTTGATATCCTGAAATTCACTCAAATGGCTTGGAACTTTGTTCCATTGAATATTTAGAATGCAAACTTGAACTGGTTCACAGGAAATTTGTTTGGTAAAAGGGTTCTTACTGCTATCTTAAAGATTATTGAAGAATATTGGGAAAATTCAAGTACAGCTACAGGTAGCTTCATTGAAACAGATTTTCTTCTATCAACAAATGTGTCCTCTTTAGTATCTTAGAATTTATTGAATTATTTTAGAAACCTGAGTCTTACTTTGGAAGTTGAATATTGAATATTGATTCATTGTCTTGATAATTAATTAACACAATCTGACCATCATTAGATTACTTGAGCAATCTACATGTATAAGTAATGACAATGTAAGTACATAACAAATGCTTATTAATTAATTAGTGTATTAAAACAAGGATCATTCTGCTAAGTTCAAATTTAATATATTGACCATTAAGAATACTTTATGCTAACTGAGACAGCTCTCAACATGCTAATTATCCTTAACACCTGCTGTTTATTGCCACTGACACTATGGAAAACTTTTTATCTTTATTTCCAGTCAATTAATCTTACAAATGCCTGGATTAAATTACAGATAGCAATATTTCAAAATAAATTACAGTAATCCAATGTCATATTCCCAAACTTCTTAACATACAAAAGTTATCCAACCATTTTGAATTTACTTATATGAAGATTCAGAGATTCAGATCTAGATCTAGATCTATTGCAGCAAAATTTTATATTGATAAAAGAGATTTTCTTTATGTAATAAGTTTCACAGTAGTCTATGAAATTTATTGATCTTTAGAATAAAAGAAAATATATTAGGAAAGTTCACTATAATTTATATTCCTATGTCATTAATTAATCATCAAACTTGTTACCTTTGTTACAGAGAATTTAAGTACACTATATATCATAGAAAGAGGAATATATCTTTCAAGCATGATTTAGATAAAATCCGCTGCGCTAATTGGGCATGCCGTCTATTACAAATGAGCTACTTATGTGCTCTTGCCAGTCCAACATGATCAATTGTTCTCGTCTACGTTATGTTTATCAATTCTAATAGGCAATTAGCTTCCAACTGTTTATGCATGGCCAATCTGTGTAAGTCTTTGTTGTAAGAACGATAATTCGAATTGTTTCTTCCTCCAAAAAATTATACTCCTAATCTTGAAATATTTGAAAGACGACTGTTCAAATTTCAAAAATTTCTCAAATTTCTGATCTTATTATATCGAATAATGTTGAATGGTATAACGAATGAAAAGATTTCAATTTACTTGAAATAATTTATTAGAGAATAAAGCTGTCTTGTTTGACAGATAAATCGCTTTCAGGTAATTTAGTTGCTAAATATTTGGTCATTTCAAATAAGAAAAAAAATAAAAATAAAAATCTTATTTGAATAATTATCCGAATAAAAGCTCATAACTTTGTATGACGCGCGAATTTAAGAAGCTGTTAATAATACGATAATCTGTCATTTATTTTCTATTGAATATTCATTGCCCTTAATACCCATAAAGCCAGTATGCTACTTGAGATTTCAGTTGGCAACTAAGTGATTGCGGATTTTGTCACTAGGTGGTAATAACAAAATCCGCAATCACTTAGTTGCCAAACCAATATTTGTATGCCTTAATATCAAGAATATTAATTACAAAATATGGTGTTGTCCATAATATGTCATTGAACGATATTATGCACATAGTCTGATCATGGAATTATACTACACTTGTACTATCACCTATTGATCTCCAAAGAAACTTAATTACACACTACAATAGTATAATTCTTATCTGGTGGAAAGTTCCATCATACGCGCAATTTTTATCTTCCTCATAAAAGATAATAAAAATTTCCCTCCTAAAAAAGAAAAGAACCCTCCATAAACTGCATTAATAATTTATCTGTTTTAGTGAGGAGGAAGAGAAAGGATAGAAGAAATTGATCAACAGACTGTGAATTTTGAAAGGTTTATGAAAAACTTGCAGTTTTTAATAAAATATTCATTGTAAAGTATTTGTTATAATATTCAGATAGGATGAGGGAAAACTGAATGTGTATAATTATTCATAGCTTATTGATCAATCACGCGACGAGTTCATTCAGAATATTAGAGGTAACTCGAGGTGTAGTAAATGTGAGAATTTATTAAGAACGGTATATCTGGTGTACGACATATTTGCACATGTTAAATTAATTAAATAAATATAAAAATCACGCGAAATTCTAAATGAAACGTTAGCCAGCCAACTGTGTCATTAAAAGCATTTCCTTCTTTTTTTTTTTTTCAATTGTTTTATCCTTGCTTTTTTTTATTCCTTTCGCGTAACGACTTCTATGAATATGAACGTGTCATGATCTCTGATATGATTTATAACTTTGGTTAAGAAAAATATATATCTGTATTTTTAATAGACGCATGACCCAACGCTAATTGCCTCGAACTTGTATCAGAAAAATAAAACGAAATTTGTTGACACGTACTGCCACACAATTCAGTCTAAAGACATATAGATCGCTATCTTTAACATTCATTTCATAACACACATGCCAAACTTCGAAACCCAACCAAAGAGTCCCCTGGCAATTAACTGGAAATGTTCGAATAAAAATGTGGAAGTTGTTGTGTATGTTTTAAAAATATGATCGCATCTTTCTGATAAATTACCCAGAGTTTCATTATACAAGTGGAAGTCCAAGTAACAACTATGTATCACTAGACTGCAAAGTTCTATGCTTCTATTAAAATTTAAAGTAATTAGGATTAACTATAAATAGATTAATAAAGATATTATATATAAAACATCTAAAGCATATTATTTGTTATAATATGTAGTAGGTGGAATGAGTCTCTGTTTGAGTTCCATTTCTTTAATTGTGGCCGTAACAATAAAAGATTGCATAGAATCTGCAGTCTGTATATCACATAATTTGGGAGCAATAAAAACATCATATTTTTAAATCTAAAATAAACTTCTGAAATTTTCCTTCAAACAGCTAATGCAGCTAATGACCAGGAACCCTTTCTGTAACATTAAACGCTCTCTTCAACAATAATTTTCTATATTTCAAACTTTACACTTGGACTTGATTCGAACGTTTTTGTACAACTTCCTCTCAGAAGAATAAAACATTGGCGACACTCTGCATCGTTATGTGTCCCAAAATATACATATTCTTCCCTTTGAACCTTAGCGAATCGCGAAGCAGAGAAGACAATTTACATATTAAATCTTCTATGGTGGTACATATGTATATCATATATGTATGCAAAATAGGACCCATTTTCGTTCGTTCGAAAGTAATGATTCTTATTATAAAAATAGATCGCTAAAACTAAACAAGACTACATGATTTAATACATAGGATGTTAGATATTCAATTCTTCCAGCCTAAGAGCTCGGTTCTTGAGAATTAAATTCAACAGTTCCGAAAGACTCTTGGCGAAAGAAATTAAATTACATACTTTTCTGTCAATGCTCTAAATGAATCAACATTCAATGTACGATTCTAGATAATTGTAAATTTGCAAGCCTCCATTGACATGATGTCGAGGGGCCAAGCGTCAGAAGATTGTGATCTGTTTTATTCATTTCCACAGCCCCTTATGAAGATACGTTTATATTTAATTAGATTAAATAAAGACTGAATAAAGGCACTCTTAGACCGCGTAACAAAATTGCATAGAGACAGAATGAAATCTCGTCGTACGCTAGACACTTGTTATGCAATACATTGATTCTTAAAACTCTTAGAGTTGAAAGATCCTCTATAATAAACCGATAAGTGTACTGCTTATGAACTAACTCATCGTTATTTCTAGACTGCAAATATTTATGCAGACTCATACTTTTATGAATATAATTAATAATTAATAGAACCTATATAATAGAAAAATCTACATAATAAATTTGGATATTTTATACATCTTCGCCATGCATTATTGCCCTTAAATTTCTCATAAATATCCGCAGTCTAGATGCTTGCATAATACAGAAGTGAAATCCCAGCACGTATCTGTATTTAACAGCTCCGATTTAACAATCAAAAATGTCAATTCCGCATATGGATCTACTGCCAAATTGCTTAAATAGAAAGGAAAATAACAAACGACGCTTATGAAAATGCTCATAAATCGCACTGTGAAAGAAAATGGATGCCTCGAAATATAGCACAGCCATATTTTTTATTTGTTATTTAGGCAACGAACGGAGATATCAAAAGTTATTCGATTCTCTGTTTAGTTATCTAAAAATATGATCTCTATCGTGTGTCATTGTCTTTAGCGATATATTCAAATGTACATAAACCATCTCGAGAATCGTTGAAAATTTTTCGTAGCGGTTCATAGAAAGGGTTAAGTATACTTATATACTCTACACGTTTCTCTTTACCTGTCACGATAGGGTACAAATATATTAAGGCGACGATCATGACGGGTGTAGTCTGGTGTAAAAAATTCATATTAAAAGTGTGTGTCTAATTTTCAAATGTAAAATGTACGTCGTGTAAAAATCTATATCTCCATAGATGGTAGAACGCTGTTCAAATATTAAAATTAAATAAGAAACGAAACAGAGCTATGTACAATGGTGCATATACAGATCTTAATCTAGTTTATCAGAGACCAACGGGAACCTGACTATCCGCAATTGTCGACCGAAATCGCACACTACGCTATCTCTTAACGCTAACATTTGTTTTACGAAAATACAACTATCTGTGTGACCCAGTCTCACTTCACGCACAGGCTCTCCCGTCCTCACGTCCCAAACTACTAGTGATCCCTGAAATCGTACAAATTGCAAACATGTCTCATATTTTCATGAACCTTACCCACACGACATTTACGTGGCAAGGGTTGCTACGAAAGCTGCTAAAGACTAATAAAAATTTCATCTCATTAGAATAGAATATATACACATACCTGACTGCTGGTTATGAGTAAATGATGTGTTAACATGACTAACTGTAAACTGTATGCTGATCTGTGTGCTGGAAGAGCATGTAGTAAGTGTCCCTGAAATCGTTCCCATACGCATAACCTCTCGTCAGTGCCAATGCTTATCACGTACGACACGGAGCACGTAATAGCGGCTATAGCGCCATCGTGAGCTTGTATACTATACATACACGTTCCTACGAACAAAAAATAAAAACATGAGTTTGTTATAAAAAGTTATGATTATATAAGTATATAAGTACCAGTTAAGAGATCCCAGACACACAAAAGTCCATCTTGAGACCCACTGCCGGACGTCATAGGGCTCATCCTGTCAATGAATAAACAGGATATGGGGCCACAATGACCATGGAGGGTATACAATGGCAACTGGTCCTCCAACCTGAAATTAAATTTGAAATTAAATAAACGTAACTAGCGGACGTTTTAGAGAAATCATGAAACAAAGATAGATACCTATATACTTTAAGAGTATGATCCTGACTACCAGTTAAAACTCGACCACCCTCGCTGTCAAGCACCGTTATTGCTTGCTGATGTGCTTTATGAGAGCTAATTTTCATGCAGCGAAGGTCTTCTTCGGATTGCATGATGTTATTTATATCCATAGGTGAGCCAGCACTTCCTGTTCTGACGTGAGCTAAAAAAAAGTAACAGTGTAAAGAGCAATGTATTTAAATAGTAACAAATGAACTTACTTCTTCTGTAGGACGTGAAGCCCCAGTCAATTTGTTGACCTTCGCTATAACTTTCTAATTGTAGAAAGTCAATGGAACCGTTTAATTTAGCTGCCACCACTCTACTACCAATGAATTTTACGACGGATATTCCGAGCCCTGATCCGTCATCGAACAAACACTAAAGTATTTCATTTATTTTTATTTTTGCTATTTTCTAAAATATTAATATTGATATTGATATTGATATTGATTTTTTGTAATATTCACCTTAAATTTACCTGTAGTACCTTCCCAAAATTCTAAACTGCCGTTTGCACAACCCACGACTATAAGGTTCTCCTGATAGTCCATACACCAAATAGGAGACACTCCATGCGAGATTTGCATAGTTTTATCTATATTCACAAAAGTCACATTGTCCACTACACCAGGCGAGTTTAACTGTACACTAGGAATGCACAATTGTTCTAAACTCCTTGAATTCTGTAGCTCGTCTATAGACCTATTATGTTCCTCAAAGAGATGTTTATATTGGTCACCAAAATCGAATCCTTGCTCGCGATATTGCTGTGCTCGAAACTGTTTCATCGATGTGAACTTAATATTTATTGCTGATTTTAAGTCCGGAAGATCGTAAGCGCTGTCCAAACTTTTACGACTATTTTTCTTCTTCTCCAAGTTGAATTCATTGATTTGATAATCATAGTCCAGCGTGTTTCCCATTGAATGCCTTTTTCTATTATCATTTTGCCCTCTATGCATATTATATAATCCAGGAGAGGATTTTCTGCAGTGAAAAGTCGACGCTGGCCAGCAATACGATCCAAACGGATTATTATTCTCCATTTCCCCTCTCGAAGGTGGTGAACCACTTTCGTAATCTGACATTAACTCATCCACGTCCGGCGTTGTGTGGTTCATGTTTTTATTAGGACTACTAAAAAACTGTTTTCTGTCTATGTGAATTAGCTGTTCACCCGACGTTGCATCCCACACCTTGATGTGCCCAGCTAAACAGGTACTGGCTATGGTGTTGCCATCTGTAGCGATGCATTCTACCTCTTGAGCGTGACCTTCAAGAACTAGGGGTAATGCTTCCAAAACCAATTGTGTTGCTGAATCGTGTGCCTTTTCTGTTTGATACCAACTTGCTCGCCATTCGGCGTAATTTCTCGAGCAAATACATCTATAGAGGACAACCATTGTATAGGCGACGACAATAATACTAATGAGACATAGCACTGTCGCTAAAAATATTTCCATCGGACTGGAGGGAATGAAAGGAGCATCCGCGTTAAATCCTCGGCTTTCTGACCTTGTTGGTAATTCCATATCTGTAATAAATTTTTAATTGAATGACTGTGTCGTTAATTGTATTGATAATTTTGTTATGTTATATATACTTACCTGAGAAATCTAACGGATCGAAGGCGACAGTCGCAAAACTCTGCCATTGAAAATGCTGCACATCATTTGGATTACTGATTTGTTTCACTAATTGCGGACTGACAGCATGAGACAGTTTCATAGTAGGTAATACAATTATACGTCCACCGGCGGCAGAGATGTTGTACATTGAAAGGATCGAAGACCAGTGATAAAGCGATAAACGATTCCAAGGTGGGAATTCCACTGGTTTTAATTTATTCAATTCATCGGTAATATTATTTGTTAAATCACCCTAATGTATAAAAAGAAAAAAAAATGCGGTAAATTAAAATTTATGTTTTGCAAATTCCATACGTTTAGCGTTTAAAATAAAATAAACAGATGGTTCCTAAATTACCTGTTTATTTAAATGATCTGGAGCAATGGTTGCAGAAGCAATTGACACTGATTTCATGGTATTTAATTCGACGTAATTGCTTGAGGACTGGGACCTGTCTACTGTGTATCCATCAATATCTGATTCTGGTTTTAATGTTTCGCTTAGATGTATAACATGTTCAACAATGCCAGAATTGTAAATGATCATGCTGATCCAGACAACCATCCATACCATAAAGGCACGCTGAAATATTCGAGTTCTTGCCCAGAAATGTACTAGACGTAAGCGTTTTGGAATTTTGCCAAATGTATGAGTGTTTTGTGTATTTGGAGCTATGACATTCGTCGGGCCACTAGATAAACCATTTAATCTCGGATGAGATTTTGATCGGAAAATATTTGGTTTTCTATTCGTTATGGTCGTCGTAAATTGCTTACGCGTAGTTGGTATGTTGGGTAAGTGAAACTTCGACGTTTCATTAGACAACTCAGTCCGTCGGATATCGATAGCGAGGATTGTTGAAAAGAACATTATTTGCAGGAAGAAATCATTGACTAATCCCACAATGGCAAATATACAAAATTCTTGTATGGCTGGCACAAAAGTAAACAATCCAATTGTCAGGATTGTTACTTCCGTAAGCAAATTTTTGGTAATAGACCAACCCTCTTTGGAGAGGGCTTGAGCAACGCGTATTTTCACATCCAAATGTGCTGGAGTACTCACTACACTTTTGGTTAATACCAACACATTTTCTAGCCCAACTATAATCACCAAATATGGGAACACTTCTTTTCCACTTAAACTCAATGTTAAGCCAAAAAAAAAGCAAATACCCACAGTCATAGACAAAGAACCTATCACTGTTACTGTTGCACTAAAAGCTATTCCAATCTTTGATTTCACTAACTCTATTTTACGCACAGAAAAATAAACATAGAAAAACAAAGCAAAAAATGTCATCATCAAGGGGAAAAAGTCACTATAGTTAAATTCACCAGGATAAAGAATATGCAATGTTTCATCCATTGGAATGTAAGTAGCATTATCATTTTGCGCCTGATGAAGATGATAGTAACTTTTCAATCTATGTTGTAATCCTTTTATAAACCTGAAAATAAAATCAACCAAGTAATATGAAAAATAATTGTCAACTAATTATACTTGTCAATTAATTACTTACTCAGGGTCATAATCCTTTAAGTAAATAGTTACTGCATATTGTAAAATCCTTTGTCTAAGTCGAATTGGATATCTTTTAATTCCAGTTTCTTTTAAATTCATTCCAAACATTACTTCGGCTAAGCTAATTTTACCTTTTTGTAGATTCTGTAAAACATAATTTTATAAGTATAACAAATCATGTTCTGGATATTTTATTATTTCTGGACTTTATTCAATCCACTGTTGTCATACCTGATACGAATATATAGTATTTATAAGATTTGTATCTTGTGCATACAGTTCAATACTTCGTTGCCATAGATTTGCAGGTGAAAGAACCAAACAATTATATTCTGGCAAAACTTCCGACTTTTTGCCATTTCTTTTTTTAACTGCCTCAATATGTAAGCAGACTTGACCTAGTGTCTTTAGCCTAGAAGAAATAATAATAACAAGGACACAGCATAATTCAAAGAGTCAATTAAAAGCAAAGAACTTACGTTTCTGGATGCTGATAATTCTGTAT
This sequence comes from Bombus haemorrhoidalis, assembly GCA_014825975.1. Taxonomy (NCBI): domain Eukaryota; kingdom Metazoa; phylum Arthropoda; class Insecta; order Hymenoptera; family Apidae; genus Bombus; species Bombus haemorrhoidalis. The sequence goes on along the minus strand of CM026176.1, from coordinate 2,354,235 downwards.
GATTTCTAAAAGATTAAAAACTTCATACAGTGGACCTCTGAAAGCATCCATCAGTGTTAACTCCTCTGTCCATGGTATAACTCCAACCCTTAATACCACTTGTTGCACATAAAACACAGAGTTCTCTGTATTGTTTTCAGGTACAATAGTATGGTTAATTATTGTCCTTGGCACGTTGCCAGGCATTGGTAAATTAACCAAAGGAGAGCTATAGGAAAAGAAAATGGCAATTATTTTTTAATTCCTGTTATTCGTTGTAGGATACAAATGAAGCAGTATTACTAACCAGCATAGCAATACAATCGAGATTGCCAATGAAATGATTGCAATGGGATGAGACGAACAAAACAGGCCATGGGCATAATATAGCCCCGCCACCCTATCTGGTAAACTACGAAACATTTCACTTTAAGGCTGCCTCACTAACATGTCTTACATCATGTAGATATACATATTATTAGCATATGACCTGAGAACATTTGAAAAAAAGATATGATAGGTACAGTAGTGCATAATATGCATGCACAAGAAAAGACATTCATAATAATATTTGCTAAAAAGAAATTAAATACAGCAGAGATCATAGATTTATTGGAGCACAAGAAAGGACAGTCATAATACTTGTTAAAAGGAAATTCGCAATAATTTAAATACAATGTATCATGGACTTGTTGAAGCACAAGAAAGGATATTCATAATAATATAGAGATATAATAATAATCGCAATAATTTGAATATATCTAATCAAATATACGTGTATGTAAACATTTACAGAGAATGATTTCAGAAAAGAAAAAGAAAACGTCCAACGTATTTTTCTTCACGTTATCAACGACATTACGCAATTGACGTATTATTCAATTCACATTTTTAGAGGAACGAAAGGTTCAATGATGTACGGCGTGCAAGGTTGCGACGAGCAAATGCGTTTTCGTCCAACCAAATCCATGACGCAATAAGCGGCACGAATAAAACGATGATTGGACACAACGAGAAAACAAGTCGACGTTGCACATCACTTACGTATGCGTACCACACTAATTATATCATTTCTCTCAGATCGGTCTCTTCATTTCAATTTACATCGTCGGACGAATAATCGACACAATAACAAGTGAAAACGAGACTCTTCTTCCACACAAAATAAATCCACTATAAAATGTACATTATCACTCTTCTAGCACCATGCTAAAGAAGATTCTTCAAGTTGCACTCCACGTGAATAATTTATACGCATGAAAAAAAACACTACTAGTGCGATGAAAAATATTCTTTATCATACTTTATTTTCAGTAAAATCGAACAGATAATCCAGTAAGAAGTGTAGTTTTATGAAGATACAGATACGAGCTCGAACGATTTTGAGGTTAGGTTCGCTCGTCGTGGTTGCGCGTATATGTGTAGATGATAGTCGGAATTGATCTTGTAACGCGAAACGCGACGTAAAATGCGCAAGAATCAGTCACACGTGCTTTGAATCGTGCGTCATTTCTCGAATAAAGGAAAGCAGTGGCGAATACGAGCACGACGATGCTCGAGAAACGACTTCGCAAACGAGACGAGTGTAACCAGAGAACTCGAACACGGCCGGCGTAAATTTCCTGAGTGCACTGGCCGGTTTCAATTTAACCCGCAACGACACTACACAGAGTGGTAATTTATTTTTAAACGATCCGGTCGAGCCTCCGACTAGCGACCAATCGCAGGTGCATTAATGTTATGCAGCCCAGCTGAGCCCCTCTCGCGCCTTTTGCCACGCACGTGACAAAAAATTTGATAAATCTGTGGAATGAGATCGTCGACAAACTGAACCAATTCTCTTGGCTTCACGTTCGCTTTTCTCCACCCTCTTCAACCCATCAAGGACTAATGTTGCGTCAAGGCAGCATTTCATTTGCAATTTATTTAATCAATTTTCATTATCGGATTCTATTTTTCTTTTTCAATACTGTGTCCTAGGACCTATTTAATATTTTTTCATCGCTATTTTTTCCATCACTATTTTTTTTCACCTCGATTTCATAATTTTATAAAGTTTAAAAAAATTGAAGTATTTATAACATTATGAAAAAGTTTTGTGAACATATAATTTTGAAATGATATCGTCAATAAACAATTCTTGCATTTCAAATATTATTATTAATATTAATAGATTGGGTAGATTAACATTTTTCACTGTACTTGTTTATTAATGCATACGGCAGAAAATGTATTAATTCTTTAGCATAACGTGAAAAAGAACGAATAAATTTCTGGTTTTATTACTATTCTTAATACTATTTTTACATTGAGTGACTTATGTGATAGCTGTGTATATGTTCAACATATAATACGAATTAAAACAGTGATATTTGAATCTAAAGAACAGTAAAATGATTTATTTAATTAGACGATAATTGTATAGGTTATTAGTATATTAAAAATAACTTACAAAACATACTTGCCTATTCTTGAAACTTCCAAGTATAGATTAGGCTAGGTATATTTCTATACTTTATTATAAATTCTATTCATATTATTATATATTCTTCTATATAAATTTTATAGTCAAAAGTACGTAAATTAAATTGTATTGTGTCTATAATGTTTTATTATACAAACTTTCGTATAAAATAAATAAAGAGTAATGTATAAAAAGAGAATAGTATGATATATAGTACCTATTTCAAATTTAAATTCTATTTGGAGAAGAGGATGCAAGTGGCGCTAGTAGTTTCCGCGTTTTTCGCGTCGGTTGGTTTGAATTCGCGTTGTGTTGCACGAAATTGTGAAAATTATATAGGAAAGTGACTTCAATTACCATAAATCTTTCTAAAGAGTGATTAAAAGGTATACCATTGTATAAAATGTTATAATTTCGCAAACAGTATCGATAATTTATTTCGTTTCAATGTTTTGTTACTTCGCATGAGAACATTGCTAACGCTTTCCACGTTCAATTTATTTTCCACTTCTGACGCTGTAAATTCATTTGTTCTAGGTTTAATTCAACTACTGGAGCAATATAACAGGAATAAATCTAAGTGGAATGAAGTGGAAAAGAAGTAGGAAGAGTAAAGCAGCCGTTAATTTAACAAAATGGAAAGCATTGTCGTAGGACCAAGTAATTGGTGAGTCTAATTGAGTTCTTTCTATGTATGAGTAGAAATGTATGCGCGTGCAGTAATGGAGATATTATAACGTTGCAATATTTCTAAAATAATGAAGCTATATAAATGTGTATAATATCCCAATATTAAAAAAAAACGTGTAGTTCTATATGTATTTTTTGATACGTACTTAATACCTTAATTATAAAAAGAAAGATCGTTGCGCCAATAGAAACCTTTCCACCAATTACAAAAGGTCATTCAGATATATTTGCTTTTTTCTTATGTTTATTCTATCTTGTCTTGGTAATATTTTATAGTTAATATCGATCATGAAATTCGGTAGTCAACATTAGCTTTTGATGGAAATTAATTTTTTTAGATATAATAAAAAATTGGGAGCTGGAAAAAATAAGATTTTAACTAGTGTAAAAGTATTGACCATTTGTCAGGATTACGAAAGAAGGATGTTGTACTCTAATCTTTGAGCTTGAATCTGAATCTAAATGCTAGTTTAAATTTATATATTTTTTTGGGAAGTTATAAAGATATTGAAAGATATAAATTCTTATGGTTACAGTAAAATTCAATTTTTTCTATGGACTAAAGTTACCTTCATCATTTAAATTTGATCATTTAATTACGTTTATTATTTTATTTTGATCTTGTCATTCCCAAATGACAATACAGTTAGTTGCAACAAACTTTTAAAATAGAAAATATGTAATTCTTTAAATAAATTGTTTTCGTAATTTTTAAATTAATAACATTTTAATTATGCTTAATGCATTACTAAAGAAGGAAAAGGTTACAGGGGTTACAATTAGTTAAGGAACGTCATTACATTCAACATGGAATAATCCTATTTCAAAGTGATTTACACTTTGAAGGAGAATACGTTGGATCAAGCTGTACAGAGTATTCTGGACACTCGACGCTTTAACTTGAGGCTTAGTCCAAGTAAAGGAATCGATGTTCACCGCAGATTTTTAAAAAATAAAAATTCTCCGATAGTCATGCAAACTATATTACGTTCGTAAAATGATCCAAATATTTGATTTTGTTTTTCGTTTTCAGTAGAAAAATAATTGAAAGGAAAGTTCCTATCTTCCAACTATAAGTGCCAGCCGGATCCAGAAATTTTTTAGAAAATTGCCCATTATTATCGGTCCTGCTTCTTTCTTTCAAAAGATAAAATTATTCCTCTTCCTCGATAATTCGAAATTTTTCAAAATTTGTTAGAACTTTAGTATAAATAAAAATTCTAATTTTTCCAAAATTCGATTAATTCAATTTTAATTTTATTTATTATTTATTTGATTTCACAGTATTTACATTTCTAAATGAGTATTATATTTTAAAATTATTTTCCTTCTCCTAATAAAAAAATTCCTCAAGGGCTCTAACTAAATTTCAAAAATTCTCAGTGACCTTGAGACCTCAAGATAGATTTCTAGTTTTACCTGAGAATTTCCAAATCGTTTTAAAGTAAGATGGAGTTTTCTCAATTTTTTTTACCCATTTTGAACCAGTCGGGTCAAAAGTTACACGACGAGCACGTGCTGCACGGTTTTGAGCCACATCGCTCAGCCTACGAAGCTTTGAGCTTTTGGGACAGCCTTCCGACTGTGGCTATCTAATTTCGCAGCCGCTTAGTTATTTTTGCGAGCTCATCCACCCAATATCGTCACTTAAAACAGAAATACAACAGCCCACGTGTATTCTATGTTATTGTACAACTATATTCTTCTATTTAGAAGATTTATAATAGAATCTTCTGTCTTCTAATTACTCAGATTTTGTATAATCTTCATATAAAAATTTAGATATTTAGAACTATCTGCTTCTATCTTGTCAACATTTTTGAAACAATTTATAATAGGATATTTTGTCCTTTGATAGTTCAGGTTTTACATGATATCTAGAAGTTTAGAAGATTCTTTCAGATCTAGACTAAGTCTGGACTCTTTCAGTTCTAAGGCTTTTACTATTTTCTCAATTTTAGATTCTCCAAATATATCTTAAATGAAATTTTTCATTTCAACATTTCAGAATCATGTCTATGTTATTTAATATTTCAGGAAGAAAATTTTAAGAGACCTGCCTTTCTTCTTTTTCTTTTTACCTCTTAATTGTTAAGATTTTATGCAGGTAAATAAGTTTTTTAATCCTGTTTCAATTCTAGATTTCTCAAAGATGCTTTGAATGAAACTTCCCACTGAAGGAAGGCCTCCAATGATCTTCCACTCTTGAGTTCTTTGTTCTCTGCTTCAAGAGATTTATTATTATCACCTAGACAGTGTCTAGACACAGAACAAGTGTGTCAAAGAATCTTCTTCAAAGAGATCTTCAAAATTGTTTTACTTTTATATTGTAAGAAGCTCTTTACTGCATCTTTATTATGAAATTTATGACTGTGGATTTTCCTTTGTCCCCTACTTAAGAAGGATCACTATTGTCATCAAAATACTTTGCAGTATCCTACAGTTCAGCTTATGATATAGTTCCTGGTGCTGGTAGATTCAGCTAACAAACAAATTTTGATAATTGCTGTCATTAACAATAATGGAAAATTTCTGATTGCGAGAGACTTCTTGGGCATAAGTTTGAAGTGTGAAGGTTATCTGCTACTCTTCATGACTGACAGATATGAATTTCGTGTCACGCGTGTACCTCATGATTTGACTCATCTATAGCTGTTCTATATTTTTGGACACTGACTTCTGTGTCTCCTCTTTGGAATAAATTTGTCTTCCTAGTTGAGTGCTGGAATATTCCATCTTAGCAAATCTTACTTCAGACTTCAGAATCTCTCTTATAATAATAATAAAAAAAACCATAGAATGTAAAAGCTTGTTTCTCCCTATCACAGTATTCTCTCTATCAAAATAATATAATTTACTAATTACGTAATCGTGATAAAATCGTACACATATTCATTTCAATGTGGCAATAAAGTAATTAAAGTTCTATGCTTCTCAGGCTTGCCTTTTAACCCATATTATATCACATTGTTGAACTTGCATACAAAATCATCATAATTAGCTTCGATATGCATGACTGACCTTCTTCACCATTTGTTAATAAATGTTTTACATTATCTCTCTACTATCTATTTCATTAAATAGAATCCATGCTTCATTTGTACTTCATTCAAAGCCAAGATGATTTCTCACTATTGATATTCCACGCATTCCTGAAAAATTAAAATTTCACTATTAATCTATCTTCACAAAGTGTTTACTTCTCAGTTGTCTATCTTCAGAAAAGTCGAAACATGTTTGTGAATTGATTACATTTGAGACCTTCGCAGTAAAAATAGATCATGGCATATCTTTTCTGAACGTGAATTTATAATTTTCATTTGTTTCAACAAGTTGCATGAATCGTACAAAAAATGCGTATTTTCTAAATAGAATCGGTTATCGTCTAGAATATATATTTATACAGATTATATATATATCATAACATACATATGATTATATATATATATAGCACAATATTCAACAGATACATTAGCTAGGGAATTATTTGTTTCACCGAATATTAGAATTAGATTTTCCTCTAGATGTCACTTTATAGCTTCAAACTATATATTTTATTATATAGTACTACCTCGACTATTATTATATTTAAATTACAATATTATCAATTTCTCATGTGCCATACAGGGTAGAAAAATTTGATGCTTTGTAGAAACCGTGCAATCTGTAAGAGGAAGCCCATTTACTGAACTTGTTCAAGGTGCAGTCTGATCTTCGAGCAACATTTTTGCTTTTCAACATTCATATTGACGTACATCCACGTAATATTTACCGTGAATATTTATAAGAAGCCGCTGAATCGAATTAATTATATGGACTTACCGACGCAAAGCAGCGCCTTTTTTTATCTGCTTTCCTCGTATTATAAATTGCCATGAACTACGGGTGAACAGTTTCATGTTCGATTATACACTGCATAATGTTGTACGAAAATCTGCCTTTTTACACACGCCGGTTCTTTCCATCTGACTGTTTTTTCTCCTCGATATACAATGTTTTCATTTCTTAGAAACGAGTTTCCTCCATGTTAAATCACGTCAGAATACTTCCGTGTTTCTATTTCCTGATTCCTCTCATCTTTATTCATTTCATTCTTTTTCTACACTAACATTTTGTATTGCTTATATCGAAGATCTCCTACTGAAATGATACGACTGGACAATTTTCTTGGAAAAGCTTGTATTTTTTTACAAAGTCAAGGTTTCGCTTCAAATTTTCTAACGAAGAGATATATATATATATTTCTGAGAAATTTCCAGATATGCTATAGTTTTATGACAAATAAGTCTGCAAATGTTGTAGAAAAAAAATTATTTGAAAATTTGCAAGTATTCCAACATGCTTGTTTCAAATAAATTCTGAGAATTTTCTATTCAAATATCACTTAATGTATAATTACGATCGTTTATTTATTTATTTTTTTTTAATTGGCAGAATTTATAATTTCTTTTCGAAAAACAAATGTCATAGTGTGTTTGAAATTGGAAGAGACGTGGAAGAGAATGTATGTATGATTCCAGAATCAATGTGTAAGACAGACGACGAAATTCTCGATTCTAAATTTTAATATCCGCTGAGGTCACACTTGCTAATTATTATTTATGTAATTCCTTTTTGTTGATACACGTTCCGGGTGAGTGGTTGGAGACGAGGCGAATTATGGAAATGCGATGAAATAATGTTTCACTTACGTACGAATTGTCGTCGATATAATTATCGAATAATATTATATAAAGATTAAGAATATATTCTATACTATGTATCGACGATAATTTTTACCACGCAATCGTGTTTTTGTTCAATGCTTAATGCCTCCTTTTACTCTCCAATTGCATGATTTTATTATTAGGTGATCTTTTTTATTAGACCATTCAAAATATTAAATTAAAAGACAGAAATAAAAATTTCTCCTCTACAGAAGAATCATTCCAAATGTTCTATTAACGATAGTAAAATGAAAGAAAAAGAAATACTAATTTATTCTAGCCAAAGGTATTAGAAAATTTAATAATAATAAATTAATAATAAGAAACAATAAGAAATTTAGAACACTCTGTCAAAGGCTTAAAATTAAGTTCCCTTACAACGGCAGATTTACTTCCTCTCTTTCTTTATCTATTTGATCCATATATTTTAACACTAATAACACAAAACAAGAAAGAAAAACGTTAGACTACTTTATCAAAAGCGGAAATAAACATCTGCTCTTGAAAATACAATTATTCCATATCCACTTATGACCAAGCTACAAGAAATAAAAAATTATCGTATTTCAAACAAGTAATTGAAAATCCGGTTACTTCGTATCAGTTCTTAAAATTCTCAAGGTAATCTCAAGCTACGTAATCTACCGTTAAAAAATTTCCTTGACACCTAACCTTTGCTGCACGATAATATGGAATTATTGGACACTGGGTATAGCTGGGTCTGCTATCCATTCAACGCAAGACGAAAGCATGTTTTCATCGCTGGTGAGCGTTTGAAGTCGGATTAACTCCGCATTGTTAGCCGGTATCCATCTCGACCATTCCATTATCCCGCTGATTGACGTACCTAATTGCATCAATTGCGTAACAAATGGAAATTGGGCTGCTGTGAAATGGTCAATGCCGCGTGCTGGAGGCGAGCGTCTGCGCCAATACACGCGGCGCGAAAACGCGCCTCAAAAACACTTCCTTCGCTTATTTATGGTGTTTTAGGAGAGAGTAAGAAGTTGGTTATGGAGGTTAGGTTTGCATTACGAGCGAAGGACCACCGGCTGCACTCTGGCGGTCGATTTGACAAATTACGGTAAATAACCTGTCATGGTGACGTTGACCCATGAGCGACAAATTGGGAGATGCCATCACTGATACACATCATATTATTATGTATATGAATGGATGCCGATCGACAGACGATTTTCATGCAACGATGAATGATGAGTTAATTGGGGATTAGGTTTTTTAGTGTCAGACTGACGTTTCTGGTACCGAAATTTTCTTTTAATAGGATTACGATGGGTCCACGGGAGACAGGAAGAACGTTGATTTTAACAAAAATCCTGAGTTTAATATTTCTTCGTATGCTCGTACGTATGCTCTTTATCGCTGCATACGCGACGTTAATTGAAATATAAATTTTCCATCTGTACGACGTATTTCTTATTCTGTACGGTTAAATGTGTTGTACCGTTAAAAAGTTATAGCTAAATTTATGCAGAATAAAATGTTTCACTCTGTGTAATATCTGCGAGAAGATATAAAATTGTGAAATTATGTATAATAATAAATCTTAGTTTTCTGGGGAATATGATAAATATTTCTAACAAATATAATAATTTTATACACCATACATATATGTATGGGGTTAGGAAATTAATTCTTAATATGGTGTAAATTATTCTTCGATCTTAAATATGGAAATTATAGTTCTGAGCGGAAATTGGGATTTTCTCAGATGAATGAAACTTCTAGCTTTCTAGATATTCCAAATAAATACAAGTTATCCTAAATTTCGAAAAATCTCATTTCTTTCGTTCGACCAATTGTGAGAGACGAATAAAGTGTTAACTGTAGGTTTCTAGGTACGAAGATAGTTCGAAAAAGAAATGCGGATGTCGAATAAAATAAATACGAGTTTAACAATAAATATTACTAAAATAAATATCATCTCATACGAGTATCATAAATAATAATATCCTGTAATAAGAAAAACTCGAAAAAGAAAAAGATCATGAAAATAATGAATAAAATTCTTAATACTTTTTTAGTATTTATTTATACAGAAAAGACGAAAGTATTTAGAATACTCGAAGGATATTTCGCAATCTATTAAGTACGTCAAAATAACAAAGTAAATATTTTATTACGACACTAACGAAAACGAGTTCGATGATATAAATTGATACGAAAAAACTGCAAACGTAAATGTGTATTATTGCTTAATAAGTAATCTAATCGGTCATTATCAACAATAATTCGTCATCAGCATAAAATAATTAACTAAACTGGTGAATTCATAATTACGAATCTATCTAATTAGAATATACAATTTCCAGGAATTCCCCACATTATAGCAATGTATTGCAATCGTGCAACTTCGATTGATATTGATTGATGATAAAGTAAACTTTTTCACCGCTTTTACCCAATGATCCATTTGTTGATTTTAGATTTCACAAAAGTGCAAATTTTTGGTATAACTTCGGTTCAATCCGCTATCTAATCTCTTAAAATGTTATTTGATCGTTGATAATGGTTAATTCAGACGAAATGAGTTTATACATAGTGGAAAATAGCAAGAGCGTCGATTCCTTCGATCGATAAGCCAAAGTTAATTCATTGCCATAATTTCTCCATACTAAAGGTTACCATAAAGGAAAGAATTTAACGCGGCAATGGAATAAAAGAAATACTCCTTCCATATTAAAATTCCTTTTCGATTTATTTAAAATTTTTTAAATTTCCAACTTGGTACGCTGATTTTTCCCAAGAAATGCGCAACTAAGTGATTGCGGATTTTGTCAATAGATGGTAGCGATAAAATTCGTTCTTAGTCAGTCACTTGGTTGCCAACCCAATACTTACTTTCGAATGTCGAGATTCAAATAATTTTCGAAAGCATCGGTTTGCTATCAATTTTTCTTTCAAACGTTTAAAACAAGTTTTACGACAAAAAGTTTAACGACCGTTTATTACGTTTGAGTTTGTTTAGCATGTTGAGAAATCGCTATGTAAATGATTTTTTTCTACAAATATTTCCTTTGCCTGAGAGAAATACTAAATTATTCAGGTTAAATACATTGAAATAATCGTAGGACTATAATAGAAACGATCTCTGTCTAATTATAAATTGCCAATTTAACTATTTTATATATGTATATATATACATATAATGCAGTTTATCTGACCATGACGTGCTTTTGCTATTGTTACGCGCAAACAGAGACGAGTATTCGTCTCTCGCATAAGCACAAATGACGTACATACGTACATCCGTATCTGTTTCGTGGCATAAGTTCGCAATTTTATTTCGCATCGCCGATAGACTCACGACTGATAACGTCAGCTTCTTTCGTCATGAGAACTTGAAGTTGAAATTGGTTTTCGCAGGTGGCGCCAGCTATCGACGCTTTGCTATTACCGTTGACTACTCGTCTGCGGTGTTATCTATTATACTAGTTCGTAATTGGTTTCCGATAAATCATTGTCGACGTTGTTATTAAATCACAGACGAGGCACGGGATAGACACGACATGCAAAACTTTTGCGCATCCCTTGTCTTGCGGATTACAGGGTCCCCTTACCATTTTCGTTTCGCGTGCTACGTTATCGATTCGGTATGTTACTAGTACCGACGAGGTGCACACGGGTTTGAATTAAAAATACGAAACTCAGGCTTGAAGATAACTACGCGGCTGAAAATTGAGATTTAAAAGCGGGGTTTGAAACTAAATCTTGAAATAAAGATTGAGCCCTTTGTATTCGCTTGTAATCCCCCTCGTCTCTCTTCGCCCAACAACGAGACTTAAAATTCAGTCAAAGTATTGGGTCGGCAACTAAGTGATTGCGGCTTTTGTCCGCGATCGCTTAGTTGTCAACATTACTAAAAGATTACGATAAGAACTTTGCATGATCTAGATTGGACTGTATTATGCATGATTCTTAGCTTGTTGTCCTTTTCCGAAGATAGTTAATCGATTAACAAGAATATAATACAAAGGTTAATCTTTGTGAAAGAATGGCAATTATCAGGTCTCAGCACGTGACCTACCCATGAATTGCTCAATATTACACAGAAATCTCGACATCGAAGCTATTAGCAAGAATTCTGACGCTACGTGCTCATAGGCGATAAATGAGAGATAAATATATGATAGATAAATGATAAATGGAGATAAATATTTCGCAAACTAAACTGCCAAACATCTATCTGCCACGCAGCGATTACATCGATCGTCGGTAATTCGGAACATTATACGGTAATCCGCGATCCTATTGGTAACATTTGTATAGTTTGGAAGGAAGGAAATGAAACTAAGCTGCTGACACTCTATGCATAATTCCGTGTCTAGCGAAGGGAAATTCGAGTCGTTCTACTAAATTCTAACATTCTATTTTTGCTATGCTTCGTATCTTTCGAAACGTCAGAAAATCGTATACTTTAATATGATTCAGCTGAACTTCCTTTAAATACGAGATCCGGGAAAAAGACCGGGATCAATTAGAGAACAAAATAAGATTCGCGGCGCGTCCGAATTATTCTATTCGTTTTCTAATATTTACGCTACTATTTCGAGATTCTGATATTTGAAAATCGATACAAATTACCTGGTCATCTGGATCCACTACAGGGATCCCGTTATACAGAGTGTTCGGCTAGGTGCGAGGAAATTTAAGGGGTGATTGTTGAAGTCGAAATAAATCGAAGATCAAGAATACAAAAATCGCGTTCTCGGCTTTATTTCTTAGTTATCCATAATGAAAAATCGACTGAACTGTGCCTGCACGCGAGCAACCCGCCTTACACGAGTGAAAGACGGTCAGCCTACGCAACGGGGCGCGCAGTGGTTCTCAAACCAAACGATAAATGGGCAGCAGTTTGTCTCGTACAAGTCGTAAAGAAGAAGACCATAAGATGCAAAAGAAATGGTAGATTGAACATTAAGCCTGTTTACTCAGTATTTTGAGAACTCCGAATTTTACTCATGGCAACCCATAAGAGGTTTAGATGGAGTTATTTAACTCTAGAATACTGTATTCTTATTTATGCTTTACTGAGTACCAAAAGTACTTATTATTAGTTACACTTGTAAATTATGTTTGAATCATATTTCACTAATTTAATGTACCATAGATGCATTGATACGAGCACCTAGTCAGGATCGCAGCCAATTAGCTCATATTATTTGCCATATAATTAATAATTGTATCAGTTATACAGTTAATTGCTTCGCTGTATAATGATACTATTAGTAATTATATATCAAATAATACTGATTGCCCGGGTCTCACCACGAGGAGGTGCTGCGAGTGGAGACCCACCCTAACCGCGACCCATCCACCCTCCATTTACGCAAAAATGTCTAAAATGTATTTATCGTCAAATAAATGGTCCTTTTGCTGTACGTTCGTACAATGTTCAAAACAAACAGCAAAAGGAGCTTTGGCATGAGAAACCGACGCGAGAACTAAACCTGACTAGGACCCGTGCATCTAAAAATTTAATATATACAATGCCATGCTTTTACTACAGCGCCACACTTCTTACTACTATATCAACCTATCTATTGGGTTGGCAACTAAGTGACTGCGAATTTTGTCAATGCCACCTATTGACAAAACCTGCAATGACTTAGTTGCTAACCTAATACTACCGATTACATTTTATCTACTTACATAGATCACGGTCTCAAAGTAATCTACCTAACCATAAATCACAGTTACGTAAAAGTCTAAACATCTACTTAACCTGTCTACGTAATAATCTAAATGTAACAAAAGGAAAGAGAGAGGATAATGTCAGGAGTATGAGAGACCTTTTCGCACAAGAGATTCGATAGCACAAAAGAGAGACTTGTCGAGAACTCCGAAAGAAATTCAATCTGCGAAATTTAATAAAATTCTATAAAATATATATAATTATTGAAGATACCACGTGATATTCAAACGTGTAATTGGAATGCATTTTACGTAAATTGGTAAATCTGAGACAAACTCGTTTGCTGGATTAGTACTTGGAAAAAAAACACAGACAGCTTTGAAATGAGAACATTTTATACAGGAAAAATAAAATAATAATTGTCAATTAGATTGAATCGCTGTTGATAAATTTTTGGAAAAAAATAGGGAATTATTTGTATTTTTTTTTTTAGCAAAAACTAGGAAATTTGAAAGCGAGTATTTTAGGTAATTGAGTTTCAAGTAATTGAATTTGAACCGAATTGAAAATTGAAAATCTCGTTTGAATATAAAGATGAGAGAAAAAACGATTAATATAAAATCGCTTGCTTTGCTTTTTAACTTTTATTGTCTGTTATTTTTATTTGTTTCTCTTGTTGTTATTTTCTTCAAATTAAAATTATTACTATATTGTTATTTATCGTTATTTTATTGTTATTTCTTATGGGATGTTTTTGTTATCGTTACTTTCTTCTTATTTATATTATTATTATATCGTTATTTATTGCTATATTATTCATATTTACTACAGTTATTTCCTATGCAACATAACAAACCGATAGATATGCACATAAATCATTTTGTGCAAAATTGTTGTTACAAATGAACGATGATCGCGAATGAACTTTTGTTTCACGCAAATGAAATTCGAATATTTATAAAATTTTACATTACTGGCGAAAGATTGAAAATATGGCGGTCGAAAGGGTTCTAAAAATTATGATTCTAAGAACGAACGATCACCAGCATTAATTCTAATAGCAACGAATTAAATTTTAAAAAATATTTCAAGTCTTCGTAGCAACTTTAAGATATTTCATAATAATACTTTGTTACGCATGAAATCGCTCACAATTTCATACATCTATATATATATGGATTAAATATATATATAAAATATAATTTAAAAAATATATACGTATATTACATTCATAATAAAGTTCTGTATTTTGGCAGTCGTGGTAACGTTCACGCTGACAAAGGAATATGTCTTGTAGCAGTATTTTCAGTAATAAACGTAGTAATAAGGGGCACATTAATAAGGGGCACGTTAGTAAGGGGCACGTTAATAAGGGCCACATTAGTAAGAGGCAGGTTACTAAGGGGCACGCTAATCAGGGGTGCATTAATAAGGGGCACGTTAGTAACAGGTGCATTAATAAGGGGGACATTAAGGGGCGCATTAATAAGGGGGACATTAAGGGGCGTATTAATAAGGGGCACGTTAGTAACAGGTGCATTAATAAGGGGGACATTAAGGGGCG
>CM026176.1:2278952-2338773 GCA_014825975.1 Bombus haemorrhoidalis | reverse complement strand
GCAGTAGTAAGGGGGACATTAAGGGGTGCAGTAGTAAGGGGGACATTAAGGGGCGCAGTAGTGAGGGGGACATCAAGGGGCGCTGAAAAAGAAACAGTGCAGTAGCCAGAAGGGCTACTAAAATTCGATCGTCTTCCACTCTATATAAACCCGATCAACAAACCGTGAGTGGAAGGGAATATTCTTATTACGCAACGCTAATTTACTACTAATATTTATGAAGCAAAAAATTCTCAAAATCAAACGCGACGAGTGCTTCGTTTTATATCTGCAATATCAATTAATCTATCATAAAAAAAAAAAAAAAAAATTCTGGAAATTCCCGAAATTTAATACGCAACGCTAATAAATATAAATTTACGCACTCGTATTTAAGCTATACGCAACACTAATAGCGAGTGATCGCAGCGCAACCATTTAGAAGGTTGCCGATCAACGATCACATTTGTACAGCTCTTGCAGCTGTACCGTGTGATCCAGGAACAGTGTCCGACAAATGCAGTCGGAGGGTTTGGGCATTTCGTAAACGCAACTCTACTTAAGAAAACGCGACCATTTGATTATCGCAACACTAACTCTTTTAAAGTGAATTCAATGAAAATTACTATTTACTATATGAAAAAACTACTTCAAATATTCTCGTATTGCCACTTGCAATACTATAAAATTAATTAAAAATCAACATTTTTATAATGTAATTTGAAACAATAGAAAACAGGATAAATTCTGATACGTATAATTCTCTAAGAGATTCTAAAAATTCATAATAAAAATTGCAAAAGACAATCGCGATATCGTAATTCGCAACTCTAAAGCAAACGCGATTATCATTTTATCGCGACTCTAATTCAAACCGCAATTATTTTCTCGCCACGCTAATTAAAGGCCGCGATGTTATTTCGCAACTCCAATTCAACCCGTGATTAATCTCTCGCTACACTAATTAGAAAAATCGCGATTTGCCCAGTGGGACGATGAACCCATATACATCGGCCAAAAACTACTACTACTGCTACTACAGACGTTAAAAGCGAGCATAGTGACAAAGTAGTAACGTTAATGACTTCCCATGCTCTGGATGACCCAGAGGATGGGTAGCCATTGGTAGTTGCCCTCTTGAGCGGCAGTTTGCCGGGCCCCTTCGGCTTATAGCCTCTTCTTTCTTCGAGCGCAATGCCCGCTGAAACTTACATCTAAGCTCGAGACTTCTAAATCGCAAACAAAAAAAAAACTTATAAAGGTGAAATAAAAATATAAACCGCGGAAGCTGATTGGAGTGCGCATGGACTGGCCAACGATCACAGCTGTGATCGTTGCCCACTCGCATGCGCATGCTCGAGCGATAAACGTTCGTTTCGAGCCCATTCGCGACCGCGACCGCGAAATTCGAAAAATCGATAGGCAAAACCAGAGACGAGAGCATGCTCTACTCGTGCCAGTTTCACCGTCGATTTTTCAAATAAATTTCCAGAAACAGGTTGGTCACACGGAAACGCGCCTACCCGACCTGAGACTGTGCCAACCTGCCCGGCCCTACCTACTTATAACAAGCAGACACACCAGAAAGTATACTACCTATCCTACCTAGCGCTATATTTAAAAAATGGCAACACAGCCACACCAACACACTCGCTCCACGGTTCTCACACAAACGCTCGGGCGCAAAGGTCCTACACTAGAGAGGACGTCCCGGGACGCCTCCGACACCCGAGCTTAACACACACGCACGCACGCTCTAAGGTACGTACCGTTTTCCTGAAATCGACTGACGAAGGCTAGCGACCATTGCGTGAAACGTGATAAAACACGCGTAAGGGAATTATATTTTGAAAATAAATATAAGTAAAGTTGGAATTATAATCGTAATTGATGGCATTATCGAGAGCGTGATTACGCTTAATCGTGTGGATGATATTGTCAGAAATTGTAATTGTACGGAGACTTAAATTGAATCGATGTATGTCTCGACATTTTTAATATTCGAAGTTGTAAGGAATGGGAAAAAGCGACGCAATTCCACGGCCTAACCACACACGCACACGCACAATGTGGAAAATACGTCGTGCACGATACACTAACGCATCGTCAGTCGCTGAGAAATTATTACGTTACTTAATTCTAGATCATCGTGCCCAATGTCTTTCTCCCATTCAAGTAGCACCTGGGCACGTGAATGAGGTCCTGACAATGGGCACGGAAAGGGTTAAACCTGGAAATCCTGATCTAAAAAGACGATTAGTTCGTGTAATTTTTATTTAACGGATTAACGTTCTTTGATTCTATATTTTACTATTTCGTTTCTTATTAACTTTACTTTATTCGTTTAATAGTAAGCAAGTAACTGTACTTTATTAATTTAATAAATCAGAAGAAAATTGTAATATTGCGTTAATTGAAAAAAGACTGAGACTCGATCAAACGGAATAATTGACTCTAAATGTATTAGCAAGATAGAAATAACCTCAGGCGATGTCTTCGTCAAAGCGTATTTTCGAAAATGTACAAGCAACGTTCAAAATTATCGCTTTGATTCAAACATCTGCCTGTCGCGAGGTGTCTTCTTGCACGTAAAATTTCATACATTCTCGTACGGGAAAAAATGAATTTTAACTCATATTTTTAATAAACAATAAAGTGAAACGAACTAACGCGACTTAACATTGTCACGAAAGAGAAAATTAAATCGAACGTTATTCATCGCATCGTATATCGCATGTATCCTCATCGTCGTTCAGCTACATCTGCATCTTTCGAAGCAACGAAATCGGAGGGTATCCGATTTCTCCACTACAAAATGCTCGAACGAGATCGCTTCAGCGTTTCTTATTTCTAATAAAATTCATTGCTTAAGATCGAGATATTTGCCATTTGCAAATATTCATACGGAATATTAACATACATACTTATAAATAACACCAATATATTTTCAAGCGTATATGTTTAACCTAATTGTTAAGAAACTAATTGTTATAATCGCGATGTGCAAGAAGACCTAGCCTAAATTAATAAATTTGATAAAAGAGTGTTACTACTCACGGGTATAAAGAATACCCGCGGTCACTATGCTCGCAAAAAATTCTACGTAATACAACCAGTCACCCGTGCCGATTCGGACCTTTCATCCTACGACATGATTGGGTGACCGGAGGAACAGAAATGCATGCGACTCACCGTTCGAAGCGGAGAAACAGAGGGCGCACCATGGCTGCTGCGCTGTCCCAGCGAATATCATCATGGAGATTAACATGAGGCAGCAATGGTGGAAGGTCCAGTGGTGGAAATGGAGGTTAAGAAAAATCTGTTACAAAATAAAACACGATGAGTGATTGCAGATTGTTTGAGAAGTTGGAAATAATGAGAAATGGAAGTTTATTCAATTTATATCTTTAGTAATAATAAAAATTGGAATTCTAATAAACTTTGACAAGTATAAAAAGTGAAATTCTAACATGAATGTTAAAAATCTAAAAATTAAGAATCTAATGATTTGTGAAATAACCTCGGTAAATGCCAACCTCCAAAATTTTTAATCGAATTGTATTTCTTAATTAATAGCGATTAAAGAAAAATATACAGAATAGATGTAATTGAAGCACGATACGTAAAAATACTTACATTCTTGGCTTTTGAGCCATCGTTGGAGCATTCCCAAGGAAGACAAAGAAATTGAAGCTGCGATATATCTATAACAAAACATAAGATATAATTAATATCGTTAATACATAATAAGAAACATGGAACTTTAACAATAATAAAGACTATACTCTAATAGGTATGCAAATTGGAACTCTAATACAAAAGTTTGAGAATAAAACATTTTTGATACGTATCGGACAGTTTTATCGTACTTTAATGTTAAGACTTTAAGACTTTATTTCAATTAAAAAGGACATTTACAGCTTTCTAAAATATCAATCATTTTTAATTTATAATTAACGATACTTCAAACGAAATATACTAAATAGAACAAATTGAAATACAATATATAAAACTACTTACATTCTTGAGCTCCTGGAGAGGCTTTATCCTCTTGAGGGAGGCACTGACTCTAATACCGAAAACGAATGCTCAAAAATATATAAAATAAGACTACTTTTCCGCGACCGGTAAAATTATAATCGGCGAACAAGTACTCTAATATCGCGTAACAAATTTCTTTGATAAAATTTTATTACTTTCGCGAATGATTATTCGATCGAATTTGATCAAAATTATCGTGATTTTAAAATATTGGAGAGAAACTATCGCGTAGCAAACACTGACTCTACGACCGCATTGCGCGCGGTCACAAATATTCCCTGAAAATAAATCTGTTTAAAGGCGTAGTGGGTAGGGGCGGTGGGGGCGGAGGGCGGGGGTGGAGAAGAAGCGAAACATCGTTTCGACAATTTTCTTTTTTTCCCTATCGAACGTTTATTTAGAAAATACTGCTATTTTTTTTAAACTTAAAAATTATTATTTAAAAATTGGAATAAGTTTGAAAAATATTATTTAGTTGAAAATTGTGAGATATTTCTCGATAGCGAACAAATGCTTACGAATACCGTGAATGAAATGCAATCTTTTGCTAGAATTATACTGTTCGCTATTAGAATACATACTGTGAATTTTCGTTATTAGAATACGAAATATACATTCCACTAATACACTATAATCGCGTATTATAAATATTGGAAAATATTTGCGAGAATTCAAAAGTTCGTCACTAAATATACTTAAAGAATACTGCACAAATGCGCGCGATACAAGTTACAGTGTTATATAACGTTATGACGTTAACTGTAGTAAATTTACATAATATAACAAAATAATTTGATTTCGATACGTGAATGTTACGATAGCTATCGAAATAATTAAGTTATTAAGATTTCTATGTTTCAAACTCTGTTTATAAAAACAAACCAATTTGAAACAATAAGATAATTTGTTAAAAATTCGTATCAAATGAGAAGATGATTTCATATATCGGAAGTAGAACAATGATTTATTTAATCGTTTTTACTTTCATCTTAATATTGCAAATAATTAAGAAATTATATTTGAAACATATTTTCAAATAAATATAAATTATATATCGAATGTTACCCATGCTCGAACAAAAAGGCAACAGAATCGTTCATACAAAGCTGTCAGAGTTAAAATAAATTAATAATTAATTAATTTCCATGAAAATTTATCGGATCGATCGTTAATCGTCGTTATAAATATAGTAATGAAAAACCGACGCCACCAATAAGTTAAAATACGTAACAAAGCTGACGCAACACATGTTATTGGTACGAAATCAAGTGACTGGTTGCGCCTTAGTCGAGCAACTTCCGAAGTGGTGGGGGAAGGGTGAGGACGCACAAACAGGTAGCACAAACAGATACACAGTTAACGATTATACGAGTTACACATTGACGATCTACAGGAAAACAAATGTATCCATCTCCTACACAACGCTTACATGAATCTATCCAAATTTTAAACAAAACATGCATACACGTAATATCTACATCCTACACAATAATTACATTGCTATTTCTAAACATCGTACAATAATTCGTAGCCCTACTGGCACCATTCGGTATCAAAGACACATTTATCCAACTTGGAACAAGAGAAAGAAATTGAAGTTACTGACACTATATATGCAATTTCGTGTTTTGCGAAAGGAACAAGGAACGAGTCGTTGTACCGAACTGTTTTAAACGTTCTATTTTCGCGACATCAAACTTTTGAAAATATCAAACAATTATAAACTTCGAGATATCTGAGCTAATTTTCCCTTGAAAGTAGGGAGACGCGAAAGAGAAACCGCGATCGATTAGAGAATAAAATAAAAATCGCAGCACGAACGAAGGAGTTCGTGATCTTTCGAAAGAATCAATGAACACACGTGAAACACTCCAGTTAATAAAGTAACCGCCAGTTTCAGTGTGAAAGGAGAACAGATTTTTATATTTCGTCCCAAGTCAGATCAGTATCATTGTACAGAATGGGCTCACAACAGACTTGACACCGTCAGATTTGTACAATGATGTTCAACGGTGTCCAACAATGTCCAACGGTGTCCAACGGTGTTCAACGGTGTCCCACGGTGTCCCACGGTGTCCAACGTTGGCCCACGGCGTCCAACGCTGTCCCACGGTGTCCAACGTTGTCCCACGATGTCCAACGCTGTCCCACGGCGTCCAACGCTGTCCCACGGTGTCCAACGCTGTCCCACGGCGTCCAACGTTGTCCCACGGCGTCCAACGTTGTCCAACGGTGTCCCACGATGTCCCACGTTGCAGTCCAGTATAGATCATCCAAAATTCTTTTGGTGGCTTTTGGAGATCCATACTGAACCAATGGTGTCCCACGATGTCCCACGTTGCAGTCCAGTATAGATCATCCAAAATTCTTTTGGCGGCTTTTGGAGACCTACACTGGAACAACGGTGTTCCACGTTGTAGTCCAGTGTAGATCATCCAAAATTCTTTTGGCGGCTTTTGGAGATCTACACTGGAACAACGGTGTCCCACGTTGTAGTCCAGCGTAGATCATCCAAAATTCTTTTGGTGGCTTTTGGAGATCCATATTGAACCAATGGTGTCCCACGATGTCCCACGTTGCAGTCCAGTATAGATCATCCAAAATTCTTTTGGCGGCTTTTGGAGACCTACACTGGAACAACGGTGTTCCACGTTGTAGTCCAGTGTAGATCATCCAAAATTCTTTTGGCGGCTTTTGGAGATCTACAGTGGAACAACGATGTCCCACGTTGTAGTCCAGCGTAGATCATCCAAAATTCTTTTGGTGGCTTTTGGAGATCCATACTGAACCAATGGTGTCCCACGATGTCCCACGTTGTAGTCCAGTATAGATCATCCAAAATTCTTTTGGTGTCTTTTGGAGATCCACACTGGACCAGCAGTGTCCCACGATGTCCCACGATGTCCAACGGTGGCTTACACGACTCATTACAAAGGTAAAACAAAGCATACACAACGCAACATTCATCTGCCACACAACGATTAGATCGATCAGTACAAACATCGTACAATAATTCGCAATCCTATCGGCAACATTCCGTATCAAAGATACATTTGCCTAACTTGGAACGTAAGAAAAGAAATGGTGCTACTATGGAAAAGGACCCCGAATAATCAGACGATGAGAGGAAAACCGCGGCGAGCCCGGTACGAACGAAATCGCGATCTCTCGAAAGAACTAACAAACCTACGCGACGTACTCTCGTGCACCAGATAACCCTAAGGTTCAGCGGAAGCCCAAGGATTGACCTTCGCTCGATTCCTGTCACGTCGTTTGAAACTTATCACGGTCGATGGCACCTACCGATGATACCAGTGTCCAGCAAATGGGCCTGCAATTTAACACACTCCAACTGAACAAGTGAGGGTCCGGGGAGGGACCGCTGAACAGGATTACGAAGGCAAGGCCCCAACTGAACAGTGGGGTCCACTCCCGCGGGGTCGCTACTTGAATAGAATTACGGAGGACGTGAAACGCAGGTCCCTGTCCAAGTACCGAAGTACCAATCGGACAGGATTGCGGACCTGCGACTCAATCGTCAACAGATTTACTGGTATCATCAGCGCGATGACAACTCCCGCGATTCGAGACAAACGACGAGCAGTCGTCGAGTAGTCACGAAGACAGAGGTGTCCTTGGGGCGACTTACGAATCCAAAGAGTTGTCCAGTGCACGTTGACCCGCACGTACCCGGAATACGCGCGAGCGAGTACGCCACGCGACAGTTTGAAAGAACTGAGCGACCGTGAAT
Source organism: Bombus haemorrhoidalis (assembly GCA_014825975.1). Classification (NCBI taxonomy): domain Eukaryota; kingdom Metazoa; phylum Arthropoda; class Insecta; order Hymenoptera; family Apidae; genus Bombus; species Bombus haemorrhoidalis. Next base: position 2,331,002 of record CM026176.1, on the reverse strand, counting down.
CGACAAATCGCGAGAAGAATTTTTTCAGTGTGAATTTTTTCAAAGATGAACTCGAAGAATGGATTCCAAGCTAGACAAGTATCGTTGTACAGAATGAGCTTACAATGTACATAACATAGATATCTATCTTATGACTAACTAAGGCCAAAACGCACGCTTCCCACGGTGTCCCACGGTGTCCAACGTTGTCCCGCTGTGTCCCGCGATGTACAATGGTGTCCCACGATGTCCAACGGTGTCCAACGTTGTCCCACGATGTCCCACGATGTCCAACGGTGTCCAACGTTGTCCAACGTTGTCCCACGATGTCCAACGGTGTCCAACGGTGTCCAACGGTGTCCAACGGTGTCCAACGGTGTCCAACGATGTCCAACGGTGTCCAACGGTGTCCAACGGTGTCCCACGATGTCCCACGTTGCAGTCCAGTTTAGATCATCCAAAATTCTTTTCGCGGCTTTTGGTGACCCAAACTGGACTGTTGCGTAGTTCTTAGCTTGGTGTCGTTTTCCAAGAATTAATCACCTGATTAATTTTTGGAAAACGATGCCAATTACCAGGTCTCACCACGAGGAGGTGACTACGCGCGAGACCCGCGCATGAAATATTCGACATTACAACATTCAACTTATTGGCAGAATGTCGAGTTACGACTCTACTTGTCCATGGATCTGCGTAAAGAAATAGTTGTTTCGTAGCCTAACTGCGAAACACATATCTCCAGCATAGCGCTTACACGAGTCTTTGCGAAGGTAAAACAAATCATACAATAGCAATGTAACTCTGATATTAAAATTAATGCTATATTAATTTTCTACCGATACCGAAAACGATACCATTTACGTAAAGAGTACGTAAAGCTGTTAAGCAGGGAGTAGAAGACGTAAAATTATTTTATAGCAATAAAACAATGTGCATTGAAATATATTAATTGTAATAGGTATAGTCTATGGTCCGTATTTGAAGATTAAACCTATGATCAAAGAAAGCAAACCATGCGACTTAGCAATGTAGTACGTATAAATGGGTGATGAGTTCTCCTTACCTTCGGTTAAATTGCACTTGTTTGTTCAATTCCATGAACACGGTGTCGATTCCTTGTATTTCGGTGGAAACCAAGAATTATATCCCATCGATAGACAGCCAATAGTTACATTTTTCATTTAAAATTTAAAAAAGGAATTAAGTAGAAATAATTTGTCATAGATTAGTGGTTTAAATATTGTAAATTAATAGTTTAAATGTTATAAATTAACAGCTTAAATGTTATAAAATAATAATTTAAATGCCATAAAGTAATAGCTTAAATGTAGTAAATAACAGCTTAAATGTTGTAAATTAACAGCTTAAATGTTATGAAGTGACAGTTTAAATGCCATAAATTAATAGTTTAAATGTTATAAATTGATAGCTTAATTGTTATAAATTAATGGTTCAATTGTTACTAATTAATGGTTTAATTGTTTTAAATTAATGGTTCAATTGTTATAAATTAATGACTTACATGTTACAGATTAATTGTTTAAATGTTGTAAATTAATACTTTAAATGATGTGAATTAATAGCTTAAATGTCGTAAATGTTATAAATTAATAATTTAAATGCCATAAAGTAATAGCTTAAATGTAGTAAATAACAGCTTAAATGTTGTAAATTAACAGCTTAAATGTTATGAAGTAACAGTTTAAATGCCATAAATTAATAGTTTAAATGTTATAAATTGATAGCTTAATTGTTATAAATTAATGGTTCAATTGTTACTAATTAATGGTTTAATTGTTTTAAATTAATGGTTCAATTGTTATAAATTAATGACTTATATGTTACAGATTAATTGTTTAAATTTGTAAATTAATACTTTAAATGATGTGAATTAATAGCTTAAATGTCGTAAATAACAGCTTAAATGTTATAAAATAATAGCTTAAATGTTATAAATTAATAGCTTAAATGTCGTAAATAACAGCTTAAATGTTATAAAATAATAGCTTAAATGTTATAAATTAATAGCTTAAATGTTGTAAATTAATAGCTTAAATGTTATGAAGTAATAGTTTAAATGCCATAAATTAATAGTTTAAATGTTATAAATTGATAGCTTAATTGTTATAAATTAATGGTTCAATTGTTACTAATTAATGGTTTAATTGTTTTAAATTAATGGTTCAATTATTATAAATTAATGACTTACATGTTACAGATTAATTGTTTAAATTTGTAAATTAATACTTTAAATGATGTGAGTTAATAGCTTAAATGTTGTAAATTAATAGCTTAAATGTTATAAAATAATAGCTTAAATGTTATAAATTAATAGCTTAAATGTTGTAAATTAATAGTTTAAATGTTAGAAATTAATGTCTTAAATGTTATGTAGTAATAGTTATAAATTGTTAATTTAATTCGTAAAAATTCGTTTACAATCTTCACGGTACGGGGATTCACACAAAAATAAACTCGCGCGCGAGTCGTGCATTCCTTATATACCTTACGACATGCACGTAAACAAAGTGTCGGAAGATTGAACAGTAACGACTTAACGATATCAAAAAAGGTAGTTTTTCCGTTATAATACAGTCGAATTTACTAATTTTTTAGTTTCTATTGTAAATTAACGCCTTCAACAATTTTTTGTAATAATCATTCTTGTAATTTTTAAATTTTTTACAAGCTAAAACTAAATTTACACTTTTGTGGTAATAGTTTTTGACTAGCATTGTTCTAATTTATATTAAATGGCAGTTCATAACAAAAACAATTCTACTATAATATCAAAATATTGAGATTGACCAGCGGTCAAGAATTATTCAAACCTGTCGCGCAACAAATACTTTATATCCTTACTATATATGATTTCTCTTTTATATAATAGCAGTTCACGTTTGGATAAAAGAATTCTATAGAGAATTCTATACAAGACAAACAAAACTAACGATATCATCAAATAACATCAGAATCGAATAATTATTTCAATTTTTGTCACTGCATTTCCCATTATGCAACATTACAACTTATACTTGTAAATTGTAAGAAATGCTCTGATATGTTTCGAAATTCATATTTCACGATTATACTTATTTTATATAGTTGCAAAAAATTGCCCAACAAAATTATACAAAGGAGGTTCCATAAAATGTATAATTTTTTTACGATTCTTTTTCACGAAACAGCTATAACAAAGCATTATTATTTTTATATCAGTCATATATATATATATATATTTTATAAATTACCATTGTTTCCGAATTCGAAGCTTCCAATTCTGTTCTTTAAATTCTTCCTGTTTATAGAGCACGTAATAACAATTTCAAATATACACTATACATCCCAAATGGACGTTGTAACAGCTGAAAATAACTTTGCGTTTTTTTACGTCGCCACTCGTATTGTACGATACGTCCATGCGAGGATTGGTCATTTTCCAAAGAAACGGTCGATCACTATCGCCATCAAGAACCATGCGCCAGCAACAAGTGTTTGAAGAAGCCCTTCATCGCCTGGAGCGACACCGGCGTGGTCAGATCGCATTAGAATTACTTGAATCGGCCCGTCGCCGGACCTGAACGTGTAAATTGATCGTTCTCATCAAATTTCCTTTTAGGATCAACCGCCAGCGGCTTTTTCGTGATAGAATGGTTAAGTTCTTTTTATCACCTTCGATACTATTTTATCAGCCCTTGGACACTATTCTCCCCTCCCATTACAATGTTAGCATATTATATTAGTCGCTTTTTACAATTTCCTCGAGATATATTATTAAGCAAATTATTATATTTATTTAATTATTATACATATTATTGAATTATTATTATTATTATATATATTATCGAACAAATTCCCGAATTATATCGTTATTATTATATTATTATATATAATTATAGGTTATTTCATCTTTTTCCAGAACGTACGAAATCTAAGGAAATTTTATTTTATACTTTTGAATCGTTGCATTCTTTTTCTGTAGAATTATATCCTTTCTGGTTGTATTATATCTTCTAATTTATGTAATATATATATATATATATATATATATATATATATATATATATATATATGTGATGTTGGGTGTAGTGCGTTAAATAATCACTCGGTGTTTAGGCCAACAGTATATTTATTAACAAGAGTCTTCTTTTGTCGCGTCGCGTATCGCTCTCGGTTTCGCTAGTCAATCTCGCTGCCCGGTTACAACTCGACTTCGTCGCTTCTTGGTTCGAACCTAACTGTCGATCGCATTCGATTCTTTTCCCTTTGTCGCCCCTCAATATCCCCACTATCCTCGCGTTTGTTAGGCGTCCGCGGCTCTTGCCACGCAGCCAGCTTTTCGAATATTCAGCGGAAGGGCCGTTGCGATATAGATGACTCATTAGGCACTTCGCTTCGGCGATATGCATTGTTGCCAAATGCCGCTGCATATGTCTTATTGATATATATATATATATATATATATCTCGCGTTTGTTAGGCGTTCGCGGCTCCTGCCACGCAGCCAACTTCTCGAATATTCGGCGGAAGGGCCGTTGCGATATTGATGACTCATTAGGCACTTCGCTTCGGCGATATACATTGTTGCCAAATGCCGCTGCATATGTCTTATTAATATATATAATAAGAATAACATTTCATAAACTTTGCACGTAAGAAATTTTGCAAGCAATAGACAAAAATTAAAATGTACAACATGTGAAAGATATAAGCAGAATGACAGACTGTTGCAACAAAGAATTAAAGACAGGAAGAGAATTGAAACGCAGGAAATTTGAAAGGAGAAACTCGCGTCGTTATGAAATTTCTCTTTAATCCAACAATGAAATCTCTTGAATTATCAATTCGCGAACGTAATATTAAACAGCAAGAATTTAAAGCTTCCCAAGCAGTCATTCGACAATTTATCTCGCGAACTCTTTACACAGAAATCTCCTCAATTTTTCGATATAAAATACTTGCGAGCGATAGGCAGATTATTTCTCCTTCTCGTTTCCCTTGGTATTTCCTACAGTTCGTACAAGAGTAACAGCTGTTTATTCAAACAAGACGGTATAAGAACTGGCAAGACGGTGTCATATTTCCTAGAAATTTCCTCCACCATGTTCCCCCGCGGCTTACATAGAACCGAATTCACGAAACTCTTCAGCGAGAACTGTATCTTATTCGAGTTGCCACGCCTTTGAGGGTTTCGTTGCCGGATCGTTGTCGAGTTATCGTTATCTCTCGTTAAATTTCTCGCTGAACTTTTCTCCGCCGAACGCCTCTTCCAAGCAGAGACAGGTCGTCGAGGATTCCTTTTATCTCGAAGAAATTTCAGCTCGCGTAAACTTTTCGTCAAGACAAATTGTCTTCTTCGTTCTGCCTGTGTTTCGAGAAAAAAGTATTCGTCGAATAAATAGCTAATTTTATGTTAACGCAGCCTTAACGCTACAACTACCGATAGTTAACAGGAAGCTGTTTCTATCAAAACCAGTCAAAATGACTTGTCTTTAAAAAATACGTAATAATAGATTTTTATATTTACTGATTTATTATTTTCTTACAAAAGCAATCCATGTTGTGCAGTGCAATTTATAAAATTGTAGAACTAGCTATTTTGAATGGTATGCAGTAAAAATTTGGAAAACGTGTGACAAATTGTACAAAACGAGGAAACTGGTTAATTGGGGTTCGATAAACAGATTGCAGCATCCTTTTACGCTTTGACAAGTACCAGTCATTTTAACTTCTATTGATATAAGTAGCCTTGATATAAAATTATTTTCTGTTTGAATACGTAAAAAACGAAATAAAATTCATTATATTATTCTTCTGTTATCGTTGCGAAAGTCGTTACGTCATTGGGGGGGAAAATATGAGATGGTCATTGGTGAAGGTGCCCACAAGAAATACTCTCGATTTTCAACAAAAAGTTTGTCAAACTATTAACAAGCGACAGTCAACAATTTACGATCAACAATTAACGATTAACTATCAACCACAATTAACGATTAACGAATAACAATAATATCTCTAATTGTGTTTGCTTCGCTATGACACTAAACCTTTCGCGCGTCGCAGCTCAGGGCAGAATGAACGTTCGGTTCGAAACGAAACGGATTCTTTCTTCGTTGCCCCTCGATATCCCCATACCTACGCACGCGTTTATTAGATGTCCGCAACGGTTATCGCGAATGTGTCGCGTAAAATCACAAGTCACAACACAGATTATAAAAAATACAAGAAGGTTGAACCGAAACACAACTATTAATTTTTTTTTATTGCGCTTTATTGTGCACTTAATAATTACAATTGAGTATACACTGAGTTGGCACGCATAAATTGCACTGTATATAGATCTAAGAGTAGAAACGCGGTAAAAAAATGTTGACTGTTCGGAAGTTGGAAAATCAGTGAAGCGTAGTGACGATGTAATGGCGGAAGAAAGCTAGCGATGGGTGGGTCTAAGGATACGAAAAGAGCCGATTGGTTAAGAATAAGATTTCGTTAGGAGAGTGAGACAAATAGACTTTGCTGTCAATTGGCTGACTTTCTAGGTTGGTAGGTAAGGAAGGGCGCTAACCGCCCTTGAGAGAAAGTTGCTAAGCAAGATACCGAACGTGAGAGAAACTAACTTTCCTGTATCTTCCCGCAGTAGGCAAGAATATAAAGAACGCTTGTTTTCGGCCTGAAGAATTTTAACTATGAAAATGGTTTTATGCCGGGCCCTTAAGAATATTGAGAGCACGCGGCAAGGATGTGTAGACATCTGATTGTCATCTTGCCCTCTGCGTGCGGCCTGCTCCCTAATGTGTTTGACGTTACAAATACATTCTTCGGAATATTCGGCGAAAGAACCGATGGTACATTAGGCTTGTCAGCCTTACGCTTTAAGGGTATAGCGCTTTGTGTCGCGAAGCCGTTGGAAACTTACATGACCGAGTGTCGCCACAAATATAACATGAAGTAGGAATTTTTAAATAAAATTATAAAACCAGCCAAATTCACTGGCGTGGTAGTTCCAATGTTAAAATTCTTTCACATGGGATTTCGTTCAAAGTTGTAACTTAATACCTTAACATCTCGAGTGTAACTTAATACCATCCTTATCGCGCGACTTTTTAGTATTACCAGGCGAATGGTAGTTCTGTTCTAAGAAATTCAGCTCTACGACTGGCAGTCTGCAATTCTACCACATTCTTTTCCCGCATGTTTGCGATAGAAATATGTTCCAGCATATTGTATCTTATCTTTATTTTCGTTTCTGCAGGTCGTTTTATTTCGCGACTGAGTGTGCGCGTTATTTCTAGGTTGGCAACTAAGTGACTGCGGATTTTGTCCATACAATCTAACGACAAATGCCGCAATCACTTAGTTGCCAGGCCAATATATCCTACGAAATACCAAGAACTCTGGATTTTCCAAAACATCGGACCGTTGTTGTCCACATGCAGCTTCCCTTGTTCCCGCCCTGCATCCACTTGGTTTGAACAAGTTTGTAGAAGTTTGGTATACCGGTCGATTAGAAATTGAAATTTCAGTTGCATTTAAATTGGATCGTTCGATAAATTCTAACGAAAAGATAGCCGCGGTGAAATGGTGATTTATTCAATGGGTGGGAAAGAAAAATAGCTGAGTATTCGTTTTATATTCAGAGGTGGCCATTTGTTTCCATAGTGTGCCATAACATTTTTCTCCGGCTTGGAAAACTTCGCGTTGCTACGCATTTTCCGCTGCATTAGGTATCGACGCGTTGCTCGTTTGCCAATACGTCTACACGTTACATAATAAATTATCATATTGTGCAATAAATTGTCCCATATGTCATAACGAATAAATGTTGTCCTTTAATCATTATCGTCTGGCTAACATTTTATCGCTTGAAAATTCAATTGAGCGTTACGTTGCTCTTTCTTTTATATCTGACACAATATAACGAGATACTTACGTGCAGAATGAGACACCCTTTATCGATTGAATAACGAAACAATATGGAAAATAATAATATAGGTAATGAGGGCGTAGAGTAAAATACGATAGAGCTGTTTCCAACGTTATGGAAGATCAATTGTTTGTTAGAATAATATGTTCGATATAATCGCGACGATTTAAAAATAATAATTAATTTCAATCTGAGTCTCTTCCTCGCCTTTTTAACTCGTTTTAGCAAAAGTGTAATAAATAACAATGATGGTTTTGACAGGAACGATGAACGATTTATTCGAAATAATTAAATTATTAAAAATATATAAAATCGAGTTCTCGTACGATTTTTAATTACTTGAACAGCTGACATAAAAATTTAAAAGGAATAAAAATTCAGAAATTTGAAAAACACGTAAATTTTCTTTCACACGTTTCTAATCGTTAGCAACAGTAAGAGTTTTCATCGTAACGGTAATTCTATCTATACTTGTATTATGATTATTGCAATATGCTGTGAGGGTAAAAAAGAGAAACGAAGAACGCTGTCGAGTTGCTCGTTAACGATTACCCTGTTTTACAGCGATCCGTGCCACGTATCCGAAGAAAATACAGATGCAATTTGATTCTAACGAAATGATGCAGGTGAGGCATGCGCGTTGTAACCGCATCGTAGCACAGGGGTTGGTTCGTTTCAACCCTCAGTCTGGCGCCGCGTGCGAGCGCGAGTGGATCTTGGCGCTCCCTCGCTCGAAAACGCTCTCATCCTCTCGGTTCGTCGCACGAAGCGATGACTCACGACACAACCGATATTTGCTGTTCAAATTCCGATGACCCAACCTGAAACAGCCCCTCAAACGTTACTAAACTTTCTCCAACTCGATTTTAATTATTCCCTATAATTTCTTTTGGAAAAGAAGATGAACATTTTCAGCGAGAAACCGCGGTCCCTGTTCCAAGAAACTCGAAAGTCTCTTAGAACAGTGGCGAAATCGTGGCTGCACAGTGCAAATCGTCGATCATCGGATGGTCGATCGTGACTCGGTGAACCTATCGCGAGAAACATGCGACAGACAAACGTGGCAGTTAACTTCGGATCGGTAGAAGCCTAGTGGAACGTAGTGGTGCGAACACGTGACGGAAATGACGGTAGCCGCGTTGCAATCCCGGCTCCTGTCCGGATGACGTGACTGGGCCGGGATCTGTACAGCTCGTTGCCCTTGATGGCCGTGAATTCTCATCTAAGATGAGTATCCTATGCCGCTGGTACGCGCTCGTCCTGCTCACGTGCACGCTTTGGACTGGGCTGGCCGGCTACGCTGACCAAGAGGCTCAGATCGAGAGGCCCAAGGAGCTGCTGCGGCACCAGCAGAATCATCGACCTTCCTTCATCGAACGAAAGCTGGTCGACAAACTGGAGATGCACGAAAGCGTGACGGAACCTTCGATGGAGCTAGAAGATCAGGAGGACACGCTACCAGACGAGGATGACAATCAGCAGGAGCCTGAGGATCGGTTGGTCTCCTTTAGATCTAAATTGGAAACTAACATAGAAAGACCAGCCACCCAAATCAGACACGGTAGATCCAGAAGTCATTTCGTGAGACAGGTGAAGCTAGATGATACCGAGTCCTCGTACGTGTTTAGTGGATCCAGTAGAAGAGCCGAGCAGATGGACAATGAGTCTCAAAGCGAGGATATTTCCGTTTCAGACCGGTCTAGGAGCAAGAGTGAAAGCTCTAACACGATCTCAGGCCAGGATCTGAGATCGTCGGGCGCGATCGACGAACGATCTACAGTAGAATTGGACAAGCTGCTCACCAGACTATCGGAAGCTGGGTCTGACAAAAGAAAGGAAGGGAAAATGCGCCACAGAAACGACTCTTTGTACAAGTGGAAGAAAACGTTCAGCAGAAACAAGTTCAAAATCTTTAAAATCTCTAACAGAACTGCCGGCAATGGGACCGAAAGCTATGGGAACATCGTACATGGAATATCGTTTGGTGACACGAAAGACCTGGACGACGAGGACATCGTTCTATCGAGCGATATTTACGACTATAGCATGATCGGAGACAGGAACAATTCGGGAAGTGATGATTACGAGGGATACGAGAAGAGCGGAGACCAAGAGAAGTCGAGCAAGGAACCTGTCCACGTGGACATCGTCACGAGGTTCCTTCGTATCATCGAGAATCAGCATATTCTCGGTGAGAACTGCACCGCTGGGACAGATTTAAACCTGGGTGAGGGAATCGTAGACCAATATGCTCAGGAAAGGTTCAAATTGCAAGCTAATCTCGCGGTGAACAGGGCCAACATGCTGACCAGACTGTGGAAATACGCGCCAGACGTAATGCTCTCCTCGGAGTACCTGTTACACGCTAGCGTCTTGTCGATGGTCGAGTTTGACGAGGATATATTCGCCGCTGGGAATTGCTATGACAAGCTGCAGTATGGAGACCACTGGCTTTACTGTCCCTTCGCTCATCGACTTCAGGACCAAGATGGAATTCTGGTGAAGGACCTGGCGATCGAGTACAAGTATCTGAGCAACAGCAGCGAGTGGTTTTACATCGCCAGGAAGAATGCCGAGCGCGTGATCGCGAATAATGATCAGTTCAGTCGTGGTGAGTGACCTGAAATTCATTTGGTTTTTTAAGCCAGATCAGATCTTTCTCTTCCTTTGTGATATTTGCCGAGGTTCTATATTATTATCAGCTATGGATGGTTTGAACCATCATCCGCAATTTTGTTGGGTACATAAAGAGTAGAAGCCTAAGGAATAGTCGACTGTCTTTTTTACTGTGCTTGGCTAACAGTTTTTAAAGACACTTGGATAGAAAACGAAGAGCATCAAGTAAAATAGGATAAAATTCACCTTTCTGATGAAGTTATTTAGACATATGTTTTACTAACTATAGTGAAATATTAATAGGTACGTGTAATTACGTTTCATTGGACAAGAATTGCCACAAATATATGGTAATGACATGGTTGTTCGTGGCGGGGCTTTGAAGAAAATTTGCTTGCTTGCTGGATGCTTCTGTGAGATCACATCACTGAGGCTTTGCAGATGAAGGGTAAAAGGCAATTAAAAGTTCCTAAAATCTAGAATTTCTTGGAAGCTTTGGTCTGCAATGGTCACTCTACGCAGAATGCTCATCCTGTGGCAGACACAGAGCAGTCAATTTCCCTTGGTCCACGACACAATATCAATAGAATGTTTAAATAAAACCACTCATCCAGGTAGCTGTTGTCTTCTGCTCCTAGTTTGAAAAGCCAAACAAGAAATCCCAGTTGTTGAAGTTTTCCGTTTCCTTGCAGTTCTCAGCATTCATTATACCATAGAACATAGAACAGAAAGCCTTTGCTGCTTGTTAATTGCACCAGTTTTTAGTTGTTAGTATTTGATTTCGAATTTCATGTTTGCATGAAGACTACAAGATATCCTACAGGAATTTTGTGAACTGTAATAGCTCCTTATCTAACCGAGGTTTTGCTATAATATAAATAATACTAGTAATTAACTTTTCCATAGTAACGCTCCCAATCAGTTGATTTATTGAAAAACAGAAAAATCTGAGGTTTTCTAGAAGTCTACTTTTCTTCGTTGTTGGATAGATATGCTTCCAAATCACGATCCATTAATGTGACACTATAATACATCGCACAGGAAATATATGGTGTGAGCGTGATAAAGCTATGGTTCGTGACAGGAAATACGGCAGAAGGTGGTGAAACAACATGAGATAATGGATGACAGACTTCTAGATGACCAATAACGGAAACACACGTGTTCTATCTTTAACATCGTGTTAGGGAAAGGTATATTACGCTATAAACCAACTAGACACCTGTTCAAAGGTGAGCAGTAAATGAATCGAAATATTGGGTTGGCAACTAAGTGATTGCGGATTTTCTCATCAGATTGTAATGACAAAATCCGCAATCACTTAGTTGCCAACCCAATAGATAGGTAGGTGGTACAAGATCGAAATTATGGTATGACATAAGGTTCGTGTTATAGTATAGCATAGGATTCAAATTATGGCATAGTGCAAAGTCCAAGTTATGATACAGCGTAGAGCTTAAATTACAGTCTAATATGGGGCTCAGATAACAGATGAAATGTAGCCAAACGTGGAGTTCAAACATCGTCAAACATTCTGAACATTTCTTTGCTATTGTAAATATTTTCAAATGGGTGAATTTCGTTAAAAAATATAGAAATTTTGTCGAATGGCAGAACTGTGAACTAAACATTGGGATGATTGTCGTAACAGTGACAGAGACATCTGACGGAACTTATCGCACAGTTTTTTCGTTCTCTACAACTTAATTTCGCACCTAGGGAAACCGTTGCCTGTCGCGGATATTGGAAACGTCGATTCGCCGGAACGAAGCAAAGAGTTTTGACCCAGATTTTAATGGAAGGCCGGTCCTCAGATTACTTCCGCTTCCCGTATGGACTACTTCATTGTCTGTCGAAATTGAATGATCGAACGGCAAAGAGGGAAAGAAATATACGCGATGGCGATTCCTTTTTGCTGGATGGTCTTTCCACTACGATTTCCGGCCCTCGTGGAAAATCTGATCGCCTCTTCCAGCAGGCACGAAGTTTCCTGAATTCCTTCTAACTTCGTTTTTACGATTGTTACCCTCGGTTTATTCACCTTAGATCACGAAGAACGATCTTTAGCAACTTTTTGTTTCCACGATCTATGCAATCCAACAGACTGTAACATCTTTCGAAGTTTAGAGGTTAGGTTACGCGTAATCTCGAATTCTAGATAACTTCATTCTTATGATCGTTGGTCTCTGTTCCTCTGTGTAAGATTGTACAGAATTGTTCACTTTTTTATTTTTACCATCTACGCAATCAAAAATTTTGCGGTGTTCTTTGAAATTTTGGTGACCACGTTAATTAGCAGATTGTGTGCCATACGTGTTTGAGGATGTTCGAATATTTTTTTAATTATCTCTGACTCATAATAAATCGATCCAATCATATTCGACAGCGAGCACTTCACTATGGTATAGTACACTGTACGAATTTACTAACATTATTCGTGTTTAAATTATTATTAATAATCTTATTAATAATAAATATTATTAATAATTAATAAAATGAAGTAAAGTCATATATATTAAATATGTATACCAATAATTATTAATATATATTTACCAAATTAAATTACATTTACTAAATTTAAAAAAGAGATTGAGAACCTTCAAAGATGAAAATATAACCTATCCGATATAATGTATCATACCAAACACAGGAAAGATGAGAAGCGTTCACGACCGGTGTTGAAATCAAGGCGTGAAACTTGTTATGTACAAGCTCGTCGCAACGTTGTAGTCATTATATCGGCCCGACGAATTAATGGTTAAATGTTTAATTGCACCGTCTGCTGGCGTACTAATTGCACGCGTATCGTTGCCGTATTGGCCGCAACTTTTCCACCTTCTCGACTTAATAATCGCTTTTTCGCATCGCGTGCACATATAACGTCGTTGAAATTGCCGAATATACAGCTTGGGTCTCGTTCACTCATACTAAGACATTTATCATAAAGGAAACTATATATTGAACTAAATATTAATAACTATATATTATTGAAAATATAATTTATAATTGTTAAGAAGCTTTACAGCAATATAGCGTTCGTTACACGTATTAACAATGTTCATATTTAGACGCATATATGAAAAAATAATATAATATAAAATTGAAATAGAAATATAACATGTAAATGATATTGAGGAAAATGATGGAAACAGTATATAGGGAAATAATAATATTTGTTTCGATTGACTGTTTGTGTAATTTAGTTGGAGAATTCTTTTGTTACAGAAAGTACATAATAATATACATCATTGCGTTATTTATTGATTATCACGATCAATTTACCAACAATCCCCTGAAACGTCAAGAAATGTAAATAAATTGCTGAAAATCAGTACTTACATATAGCTAAATTAAAGATGCTCCGCTTGGAAATACCATGCAAATGCTTTTCAGGTCAAGCATCACTCGCCAAAGTTTAGGGATAGCTTTCTTTTCACATAGAATTTAAATTCATAAGACTATCGTTCGTTTCATAAAAGTCTCGGATTTCTGCGAGTGCTAGAATATCTAAACGTCAAAGCTGCTGTAGTATTAAGTCGGGGACCTGCTCGAGAACTAAGCTAGCCTACATTATGGCACGCTAGCTTCAAAAATATTTGTTTCCATGCATATATACGGAACCGTTTTCACCGAAAGCGAAGCTATACTAGTGGAAATGGTAGCCTATAAATATATCGCAGCAAATATTTTCAAACCTACCACAGCATAGCACAACATAACCTAACACCTCGATAAATCCTCAGCTTTCATGTCGTATTACCGGACAATGAGCAAAAGCTAGACCGAACTACACTAAGATTTAGCTTATAGCGCGGACGATTCCCTAGAAATATACTGCAGTAAGTATTTTTAAACCTACCACAGCATAGCACAACATAACCTAACTCCCTGATAAATCCCTCAGCTTTCATGTCGTATCATCAGGTAATTAGCAAAAGCTAAGTTGAGCTATACTAGGATCTGGCTTCTAGCGCGGACGATTCCCTAGAAATATATTGCAGCAAATATTTTTAAACCTACCACAGCATAGCACAACATAACCTAACTTTCCGATAAATCCCCAGCTTTTATGTCGTACCACCAGGCAATTAGCAAAAGCTAAGTTGAGCTATACTAGGATCTAGCTTTTAGCGGAGACGGTTGCCTAGAAATATATGGCAATAAATATTTTTAAGCTTACAACAACACGGCACAACATAGCCTAGCTTCCCGGTAGATCTCGTCGTATAATCCTTTGGTCACAAGTATCTGACATGAACAACGGCGTCCATCTTGCGGTTAGTTTGCGGTCAACTAGCGGTCACTTCTTCTAAAATCGTTTCTGACTGCTGTGGACGTGTCCTGGCTTTTGGCTTTCAAGTAGTTCCGTGGACAGTGTCCTCCATCCACGTGGATCAATAGTTGGGAAATAATCTGTTATCCTAAGGACTTCCTGGGGTACACTCTACGGTGATGAAATTGGAAGTTGGAAAAACTTTCACATTTGGGGAGAACAATCCTGTCACGGGGAAGATTGCTGGGATAATACCTAACGATAAAAGAAATCGAGTTTTGCAGAGGAGGAGGGCACACGAGGATAAAAAAACGATATGAGGATATGAAAAAAGAAATTTGTAGTTATAAGGAGACCGATGCAAGGATTTGGGAGGAAAGGAATTACACTGATAAAGGGAACAAACGTATATAATAGTAAAAACAGAAACGTTGTAGCGATAAGAGGAACGATGTAAAGACTTCAGAAAGGAATTTTAACTCTCTGACAATAAAAAAAAAAAAAAAAAAAAAAAAAAAAAAAAAAAAAAAAAAAAAAAAAAAAAAAAAAAAAAAAAAAAAAAAAAAAAAAAAAAAAATAAATGACGATACATACAAACGCGTGTAAAAAAAGCGAGGAAAAAAGGAGAGCCGAAAAAGAATTTCAATGATGAAAAGAATTTGCAACAAGGAATACCCAGCAATAAAGTGGTTAACGCATACGTACACCCAAAAAGAGGAATTCAAGGAATACAGAGAACCATTGCAACACCCTACAGATAAAAAAGTTGCGCACATTATAGAACATAACCTTCATCATGTGATCGTTAAAAATAATCTCGATATGCTATCTTGAAATACTCACGACTTAGTATACTTAGTATACTTAGACTTTAATACATTATATGGCATTTGGTTGACTTTATCAATTTTTCAAATAGGGAAAAGTTAACTAGATTGTAGTTTATAGTATTGATATGTTGGTAATACCCGACACCTCGATGATAGCTGTTAACGACTAAACTCGAGTTAATTCTAGGGAAATTTTTATCCGAAGGGATTTTTACACCTGTTTACATTAAAATCGATTTTACTCTTCCTTCAATGAAATTGCTTACGATTTACTGCTGGACGTATATTCAACGTTTCCGTGGCGTGCTAGCTGCAATTTCGAGATTCGTACTTAACATATTGTAACCGAACGGCCTCGTTTCCCGGAAAACTGGTAATGGCCGTGGAATGAAAAGCGAGTCGTTATACCAAGGAAATGGAATACATTTGTAACACAGGCTCGCACTCTGGATCGTATTTCCCCCATCTGTCAGAAATTCCTCGAGTATCCAAATTTCTGTCATTCTTTTAAAGAATTCTCCTCTTACAGCGGTTTTAGGTTACGTTTTATTAAGACGAATTGTCTTTCATAAATTTTTGAAGTTTTCAAACGTGCTGTTTTAAGGTATCTTTGATTAAATCTAGTTTATATGAATTTTGCCTTGCGAATTACTGACATATTTAAGCCTATATCGGTTTCCTGAGTTAAATTTCTTTTAGGTTATATCTTATTACGGCAGACTGTCTTTCATCTATTTGGCAAAAACTCAGGGATATATATGTGTGTGTGTGCGCGTGTATATATATATATATATTATAAGTTATAACATTTCTTTAAGCAGTTCTTCATTCAAAGTTCTAGTACAATAAATTATATTTTCCTTAATCCAAACTAAATCCAATTCGATTTAAGTTAAATTGCGTTTGAATCCATTATGATTTCACCTATTTTTCCCTATTTTCTTCGTGGTATCAGAGTATTTCTCTTACAATAATCGATAAGAATATTAAAAGTTATGCTTAAATTCACTACTATTTGCCCTAATATTCCCTTTTCTCATTCCTTTTACGTAACTAAGCCTGTAAGATTTCCAAACCCTTGAACTCCAGTGCACTAAAGATCTTAACGTAACCTAACCTACCAACTTCAAGAAGTCATTATCGGAAACAATACAGGGTGTTCAGGCTTCTGATGTGCCAAATATAATTTTAGCATCGCTGAAGTTTCCAATCTTTGGGGAAGATCCACGTTCGCAGTTTAACAATACCATAAGAACGTTCTCGATCTAAGGGTTAACTTCAATAAAGAACCGAATCTAACCTCCACGAATCATCGGACAAGTAAGACCACGCGATGCACGTGACAGAGAACGCGTTAAGCTGCATTCTTCTGAACAATTCCAGCAAGAACGTTATCCTTTTGCGTTGTCACGCAAAGCAAACGGAAACAGCCGGGTCGGGTAAACAGCGGTTTGCTCGTTTGCCGAGCGCCCTCTGCTTCCTGTTTTCTCTCTTGTCCCCATACGGTGCAGTACTCGACCTACGGCCTCGAGGAGAGCCAGACATGCTTTCTGTTCTTTCTCTCTATCGCCATTGTTGGACGTTTCACCGTTGTACACGGGAGAACGAATTCGTGTTTGTTGCCTGGTGTTTGTCGAAACGACGACGTTTGCTGAACTCGAACTCGTTTCAACATGGAGTCTCGCTGTGGAGCTGCTGGCTGGAACTTCAGATTGATGTTGCGTGCAAGCAAGTTTCGTTCAACGAGAAACGTTCTCCCAGAAGAAGCCCCCATATGGAAATTCGATTTGATGTCAGGGGAACGGCTCCTTTCCAAGTTTCGGTCAACGGGATTAGATCTTTTTGCACGTCTTGTGGAATGGCAGGTACCGGAAATTCTGAAGGATTTTGCAGGGAATTTAAGGCCTTCACGAGGTTATATATTGCAACAACCGAATAACAGTGTTTATGGAAACGAAAGCGAAATATTCTGTGAATTTCTTATAATATCGTGACAAACAGTTTTTCGTTTTTCACCAGAGTGGAGCGAACAGTAGGATCGGACTAAGTTTCACGGATCACGACTATAATTGGACTTAATAACGAAACGGTTAATTACCGTCGTTATCATTGACCCGCATCGTCGATACGGTATCGCGTATCACAGTCAGTACGAAATGACTGCCACTTGCGTTCCCACAGTCTCCTCGTGTCCTCGTCAAATATCCAAATTTCTCCTTGTGCCGTTGAATCATTTCCCGTGATGCGCTGGTGCACCAAAGTATTCCGATGTTTATCAGAGAATCTTGCTACGAATTTATTAGGCGCGTTGTACGAAAGTTTTTGGAATTTCGTTGCCACCGAACTCCGCTACAGAACTCTCAAACGTTTCGTTTAGGCGACGTTGTCGAACGCATCGGTTAAGCGTTTTGGAGGAGCGCGTCGCGAAATATGATACGTCTCAGGTTACGTCGCCCTTGAAATCGTTCAGATTCTCTGCGAAACATTTGTCAACATCGTGAAAAAGAACAAGCGAGAAATTACAACAGTTCGATGAACTGTCCGTCTAAAAATGTTCTAAAAACGTTGGAATAATTTCACGAGTAGATCTATACTACTATCGTTTCGCAATAGTCCACAATGTACGGTACTGTTATTACCTTTAGGAATAACAATATTCGCGGTTTCGCCTGGTGTTGGGATACATTCACGAGTCGCTGTAATTTCCTCGGTCTACGTGGTTGAATAAAACGAGTCAGTGCCACGGAATCGATTGGGGTTAGCTTTTTCGATTGGACATATTAAACAGGCCGGTTTAATGCGGTTAAACGGCGATACAATGGTTCGTTTAAACTCTTCAAACCCTCGATCCACTCGAGCTGCTCCGCTTTCGACACTTCTGACGTTACGGTTCGTTCGAAGCCGATATTACGCGGTCTACCGTTTTCCCCTACTTGCCAACTAATTGCTAATACATTCATTGAAAGTCCCTGCTCTAGCTCATTTCTCTATATACTTTCTGCTTCTAAACTTTCGGTGGTGAATAGCGAGCAGCAAACAATCGGCGAAACATTTCACGAAAATTGCTTTTGCTGGAACGTGTAGCCTCTTGGAACGCGTATAACGGCATTCTATGGAACATGCGCTGCGAAACTAGCGGCTAGCCTGCCCTATTTCCATTGTTTTAATTCTCAGTCGGTACAGTCGGGTCGCGCGCACCAGTAATAAAAAACTTTCACACCAACGTACGCTTCTACAATTTCGGATTATCTGTTCGGCGAGAGAATTCTTTTACCGGTAACAAGAGTTGTGTACTACGATGGTCAAAGGGAAGTTGACGATTGCCATTCTATGAGTTTCCATAATTTTGGTACGTTGTATTCTCTAATACTGGGTTGGCAACTAAGTGATTGCGGACTTTGTCATTATTTTTCCTGCTAAACCAACATGTTCGAGATTTTTATGTAAACCAATTCAGTCGCCACGTTGAACAAGTCGGTGAATTGAGAAACAAAATGTAAGGACAACATTTTTGAAATTTATTAAAATGCAGACATTTTGAGAGGAAGGTGGAGTCGACTAGCGTTGCTTCCGAGAAACTCGTATACGTCGTCGCGTATCTGATATCACAGCGAATTTGAAACAGCTTCTATCGCGTATTAAGTTTTGTTCATCGTATTTTCCTGCAATATATTCGGTGTTTGAATTATTAACGAATAATTAGTATTACACGTCATATTGTTTAATATATATGATATTCAATTCAGCATTACAAATTGTAAGCTATAAATGCGTTAATCCGAACGCGTGTATCGCCGAGACGATGAAACATCGGTTTGAATTTCATCCGATGAAACGAAAATAAACAAGTTTCCGTATGTTTATCGTACCGCGTTTACTCTGCAGTTGGCGCGCTGCTGGAGAATTCTGGCGGGTAAAAAAATAAGATCTGAGGAATGAAGCAAACGTCGATGGGACGCTAACCCCTTAAATAAAAAAGAAAAACGGAAAACAAGATCTGAGAAAATGGAGTCGTAGACTATTTTCCTACCGATATCTGCCGATTACATTGGTTATCTGTGCAACTTTCCCAGGCCAATAAAACCAACATGGCGTAAAGAAAAGTTAGCGAAGCTTCGACCTTATAAGCCATTGAATTTTCATCCCTTGAAAATATAATGCTGCCTTTTAGGCTACCACTGTCCTATGGAACTTCACGCATGTTTGCATTTTTACGAGAACACGAGGAAAATAATGGAAATTATAAGGAGAAATAAATACTTTTGATATATTTCACGTGTGGATCTAAAAAATTGGGAGGAATGTTGGGACACTCAATGAAAAACATAAATTTAGCATTTGCAGAAGATTATGTAAATCTGTAAGCCGATTCTCGTTGGTTCGTGAAAATTCGCAGCTGGTAATTTTTCGTTAAAGAATGGGCTAAGAGGAGAGCTGGAAAATTCCATGGACGTTTTAAGAGATATTACTGAAAATAATCCACGACAAACGAGAAGTATAATCCATGAAAGTATAATAATCCATTCTACCGTTATTCGTCGCTTGGCTCGGACAGAAAAAATGAAGAAAGTTAACGAATGGCTTCTTCGCGACAGTTAAACAATATATAGAAGCTTAGTCGGTTTGTTATTTCAAATAAAAAAATAAAAAAAAAAAGATACAAAAGAAAATTGTCCAAAACGTCGACTTAAACGAAACGTTTTATAAAGCTTATCATTAACCGCGAAAATTAATTCGATGCCTGTTTTCAGAGAGATTCGCCTATCTTTCATTTATCCGTTTTATTTCTCCTTCTGAATCATTTACAACTTATTCGAACGATGAAAAATCAAGTTTTTGTTCAACTTAAACAAAGTCTTTTTCCGGATCCAAATTGTTTGACTTACATCTTTCAGTTGAATATATAATATTAATCTGTAATTAATTCAATTTCGATATAAATTCAACGTCGATATCTAGTAATCGCTATATTTGATCACATTTAGCCTGTTAGCTAGAAAAATTTACCAAATGTCCAGCTGGCCAAATTGTAAAGTACCAATTAAATAATAAAACAAAATGTAACCTGTCGCAGTTGACTTCTTAACGTCGCGCGGTTTACGTATAGCGTATAGCGAGAAACGATAGGTGGAAGGGGAAGTAGGCGCGCGAGTCACCGTAGTACAGTGGACAGCGCTAGCTGCAGGCTTACGTACCACACGCTGCCTTAGATACCGGAATAGGGAGGCCGTTAGGAAATCTTATGTGCAAAGTTTCGCACGTCATAGACCTCTGGAGGCAGAGGGAAGAATATACGTTGCCCTTAGCCTTACTCACGAGTCCCCTAGCAAGCCCTGGACCAAACATTCTCCTCGCTTCCTTCTTTCCTTCTCTCTCGCTCCTACATCGAACCCCGAATATTATTCAACATACGTCTCTTCCCTCTTTACACGAATTTTACGCGCCTCACGCAGTCGTTGAAAGACTCGTGCGCACACGTTTTTTGAAATTCTATTTAAAACGCGCGTCACCTTCCTCCCAAGCGTTTCTATTGAGTTGGCATTACCACTTAATGACAAAAACCGCAATCACTTAGTTGCCAACCCAATACATCGTTAGAAGGCTGCTCTTTCGCTGCCATTCAGGATTTCCAGATAATTTCCTTGATGGTATCCTAAATGCCATTATCACAGCCTACGGCAATATTATCTTATTTGTATGTGTGACTTTTCGATCAATACGCGAGCTTATCTTTATGGTTGTATCGAATATGGGAGCAGGGAAGGCTTTTACTCGCTTCAGGGATTCCTGCTGAAACCTTGGTGCCGCCTTCAGTTTAGGGAACAAGAAGAAGCGAACAGAAGCCAAATCCGGGCAGTAGGCTGGGTCCCAGGGAACCCATCAACCAAGCGTGGGACAATGGCCGCGACCCAGGAGATGTCAGACACAAAGCGAGGGCCACGCAGTCGAAAGTGAAAAAAACGTTGATCGTATGTTTTTCTTTTTTTTTTTATCCAATATGATTGTCACAGTGATCCTCGCTGATTCGTCGAGAATTCCTGCCCCATTCGTTCTCGTCGATTATTTTACGCACAAGCACTTGATCGCTTTTCGAAAGGAAATGAAATAGTTGCACGATCGTCTTCGCTTGAAAGATAAACCCAAGGGATCGTGCATCTCTGAACTAATTTCACTGTTCTAAACCAATTTAATTAGACTAAATTGGCTACTGGAATACGCGTGTAGATGTCAACTTCTTTGTTGCAAATTTCTTCGACAACGAGGATGACGCACACGTGTGCGTCCTCAGGTGTCGAATTCGAGATGCTCGTGACGCACGCGTTGCGTCATTATTTACGAACACGTTAAATATATTGCTCCATCTTCTTTGTTTTTTTAGACGATTGAAGGACAGTATTTCTATGAAAAATTCGCGTGTATGCCAATGGTCCAAGAATATATATATAAAAAAAGAAAAATATTGTCGAAAATATAATGATCGTACAATAGATTTTTATTTTGTTGCTTACGCGTTGACTATGAAGCACATTTTTATTGGTTATGTGCAGTGCATTTTGTTTATACGGTACTGTTTCTATGCGAGGTTGCAGCATATGAAATAGTCGTATTTTATTTTGTAGTTCTCCGTATTTTATCCCGTTTTTTTCTAACGTATCAGATTTCACCGAGCCCTAAAAAATATACGTTTACACGATATGCCCTGTTTAGCTGGGAACGTTGAAATATCTGGAAAAATACGAACGATACGATAAAATATTTTGGACGAGAGCTGTGTGGTATCGAGGAACTACAACATTCTATGCTTTCATCTATTTTATCTTGCGACGATTTTGAAGCGTCCTGTAAATGTGACATTAAAATTTTTAAACTGATACATCCAACTTTTATTACGTATTCTTGTAGCTGACATTCGAATGTCTTCGAGACGCTACAAACTCGTGTTGTTTGCTATAGAGAAAAATTAAAAAAAGATAAAATCGTATGTGAAAAAGAAAATTTTCCAATATTCCAACATCTAGCATCGCTATTTAATATCAACAGTGGAAAAAAAACCATAAAGTATTTCATTTCTCAACCATTCACAAAATCTAGTTATAAAAATCTCTATATTTAAAAAAAAATACTATTAGGTTGGCAACTAAGTTGTTGACCTAATACTTTTCTCTACCATTGTAGTTCTGTGTTTATACATATTGAGGTATGTATAATTTTATGTGCTAGATTAGGTTAGATGCCTAGTAGTACTACTTGTATGTGAATATCGGTGTGCAGAAACATGTGTGTGCGCGGTGTCTCAAAAACAAATGAATGTAAACTGTCCCAGTCGGTTAACAGTCGGGTATGGAAGAAAGTGCTGAGACGCGTGCAAGTGTGTATCGATGAATATCTTTGAAATCGCTTATCAAATAAATATATAATTATTCTAATATAAATTCTAGATGTAAATTTAGTGTTCCTATACCATTATTTCGGTTATTAAGATCCAAAATTCTCAACAATAGAAAAGACAACGTACGTATAAAAAGCACGTATAAATACATATAGAACATGCATAAGAAACAAAGAAATAGAATTTGCATTGTAGAATAAATAGGAGCAACAATAATACGAACATCAGAAGTAATAAAATTTGGTCTGCTGTCATCGTCACTTTCTGTCTAATTTTTAGCGAAGATTTAGTGGGAAATGGCAGTAATAATAAAAGTTAGCGTAAACTGCATAGACAGGTACGGAGTTGGGCGGAAATTAGGGAAATAACCGATACAACAGAGCCCGGTAGTTAATTGAATTCTCCGCTTTAACAACGTTTCCAGTTCGCCAGGAACACGGCACATCGAAATCAGCTGACGTCGGCATGCGCGTTGCTATACTTAGCCGCCAATAATTATCGAAATTGATTTCCTTGACACGTTAATGAGTCGAAGAAAATGGTATCTAGGTACTTTGAAGGTTGTTCGAGATTTGCCGAAGAAAACGTGACTCATTAAATGTCAGGGCGCCTATTCATAGCGAAGCACTTGGAGCTTATCTTTATGAAACTGATGAAAGGATCGCGATAGCGACAAACAACGTTCCACGAATTTCACCGATTTGACGAAATCTCGCCACGGGAACAGATTAATTTAACACCTGTTGGCAACTGCGTCGAATTTATTATTTCGAGACGCCCTTTTGTCAATCGAATTTTTTAAGCTTCCCCGTCGTTTCGTAAGATATTCGTTTTTCTGTTTCGACCGTTTGAATTTCCGCGCCATATTGCCGAACTGTCTTTCGTAGATTTTCACGAATCGCGTTAATTTAGCACCCGTTCGTTTCCAATTCCGTTTGCAACATCTTGCACAAATAAATTTTATATACCTTTGCATCGTTTTGCGCAATATCCGGTATCTCGTATTTCGGTCGTTTAAATTTTCGCGCCAAAATGGCAGCCATTGAGCTAAGATCGAAAACTTCGTTTCCAAGAGGTTGAACCGTCTTCTAGCAACACGACGAGTATTAGCATTAACTTTAGTCAATGTTAATTCCTGCGGAAAGATTTTCAGTTCGATAGGCAAAGGAATGTCAGCTATTCTTGTTTTCAGGTGAATCTTTCGGACTCGAACGATTTTCTGTAAGTCGGATTTTCTGGGAAAGTTCGCCAATTAAAAATTTGCTCGCATTAAACACGAGCAAGGGAGATTCTTCGGGCGAAAGTTTTCCACTCTGGCTCCTTGGAATTCCTCTTGAGCGTTTGAAACGCGGCTAGGGGCGATAAAAAAATGAAAAAGAAAAGGAAAGAAAAGAAGAAGAGATACCAAGGTGATCGTGGCGGTCGTAAAAGGGTATTTATCGTCGAACAAATTCCTTGCGCTAACTTTCGTCATTAATATTACTCGTCGATGTCTATCGTCCGCTCAACATCTTCTTTTCGCTTCTTATCTTATTCATTGCTGCATTTTCTTACACCATTCTCGTCCAACCCCAGCAAACCGTTATAATTGATGGTCCATTTAATCGTATTAATGATAATCTTCAGGTCTTTGAGGACAGGATCTTCTGCACGAGCCTTACCGTTTTCTCCGAGTGGTTTTCTTTTAGGTTAGGTTTCGCTTACACGGATTTCTAACGAATATTTAAAGCGATTAACGAATAACATTAATTTCGGATATTTTGTATCGATACTTTGCTAATCCTTAGACGTTTCATATTAACTTTTTGCACCATGAAATAAATCGTTGAAATCGAAATTTTGCCATTGTTCGGGACAATCGTGATTTATGGAATAGGTTACGAAGATTAGAGTAAGGTTAGGTTGGAAACAGCACCCAGAAGGATAGAAATTTGCGCAGCAATAAAAAATCTAAAAACTTCTTTGGCAGTGACGAACAAATAGCTGGAACACAGTGGCGTATCCTGTTCGCTCGTTTCCCGAGTCAGTTGGCCAATCTTCCGCTCGAATCTGCTCACATTTTACCAGACAGACAGAACCGTTCGACTTTCGATCCGGCCGCCCTTTCGAAAAGAAGAAAAACTTGCTAAAGTATCGATTCTGCCGGCCATTGAAAAAGGCCCACCTGGGCTGCAACCCAGAGAGACCGAGTTAGGTTGCATCGATAACGCGCGTTTTTTCTAACAATAGAATCGTCAGACACACGCAACGCCAGAAAATCTGCGTGCAGATATTTCCATCACGGACCTTTTAATTCTTTGTAACTGAAAAAATAAGTCACCCATCAAATTGTTCAACATGTGTTGAATGCATAAATGTGCAATAAAGCAGAATACAAAAGAATAGAGCACTGTTCATTAATACTTCAAATTATCATATTATGTATAAGATAGTTATTCTGTTCTAATAAATTTTGTACTTGATATATAATATTATTTTAACAGTATCGACCGGTGTTATTACA
Organism: Bombus haemorrhoidalis; assembly: GCA_014825975.1. Taxonomy (NCBI): domain Eukaryota; kingdom Metazoa; phylum Arthropoda; class Insecta; order Hymenoptera; family Apidae; genus Bombus; species Bombus haemorrhoidalis. The sequence continues at coordinate 2,305,488 of CM026176.1, read as the reverse complement.
AAAAGTTCGAACGTAACTTCGATTGACGATTACAAATAACGGCGATAATGTTTTGTCCGCAGTTTGTTTACCTTTGAATCTAGCAAACCAAAACAACGCTGGTATTGAGGTGATTTTGGTGTAGAACGTGTAAGACGCGAAAGAAATACTCGGCGCTGTTTTCTTAATCCGATTCGTCTCTTTCCGTCGCCCCTTAATATCCCCACTACGCGTTCGTTAGGCGCCCGCGTTGCCACATCTTCTCACAAATATTCGGCGAAAGGACCGTAGGGATATCGATGGCACATTACGTTTCGGTGATATACCTTGTACCGACGAAACCGTTGAAAAGCTTTGTTGTCGAGCACAGTATCAGAGTACAGTGTTGCCGCTACAGTATCCCAAGGCACAGTAATACGAGTCTCTGCCGATTCAAATATTCCATTGGCTCATGTGCCGCTACACACGTAATAACCGCAATATACTTGCAAACTTGTACGAGCTGCGAAGCGTAACAGCGTGTCGTATAATGCGTGCATCTACTATTCACACCTTATCGTTGGACATTCATATAAGCGGATTGATGCTCGTCGGTAGTTACAAGCATATAATAAGAGCTTAGTTAAAGTTCAGTTCGAACGTGCAGTTAGGTCAGTTGCAGCAATTTCTCCGAACGTTGGCGAGCGACTATTACCACACGAAACAAGCTGTTGCTCGAAAATAAGATGGCGTCGGGCGTATGTTTGTAAATATAAACGTAGGACTCTATTTATCGAATTTATCGAATTTTTTCAGGAACGAACGGTTTACGTAATTGCAGTTCATACACGAGCTCACCAACTACTTTCCTCGTATTATTTTTCGTTCGCACGATAGTTCGATTCAGTCGAAGCAACGAAAGTCACTGGAACACTCACTCGTCTCTCGCGTGGATTTTATAAAAAAAATTATTAATTTTATAGAAAATTATGTTATTCTAGCATAGGACAATTTTTATGAAAATTTTTCCCCTTCACGCGTGAACGAAATTCGTTAGCTTCGAAGGAAAATTAGTGGGAGTGCAGGTGAACGATAAAGAGGAAAATTAATTATTTGCTGTTACATTTCACCGACGTTTCGTTTGAATTTGACACACGAGGGACGTATCGAGTCACGGAAACGAATTATGTGACATTTCATTGGAATAAACGCAGTTGCACCGTGATATGACATAAACGATTTTTTGTATAATACTCTTTAATATTTTTCTACGATGTAAATATTTTTGCAACTGGAATTTTTCCGACTCTCGTATCGTAGTGCGTACGATATTTTTGTAAACGCTTTACGTAATCGCGAATATCAATTTTATGATCGCGATTAACGTTAATGGACGAAAAGCAGACTCGAACAAGCTACTAATTAACTCTTGGAATAATCTTGGAAATTCAAAGAAAGAACTGCTATCAGCTGGAAATCCGAGAGGAAAAACTCCCCGTTTAATTCCACCCTACTGTTTATTTTCCGTTGCGCTTGTCATCACGAAGAATTTTTCGGAGAATCTCTACTCGCTGATCTTTCGCGCCAATTTACATTTAGATCATTTTAAAGTTTACCTTACGCACGAAAATACTTGTTATTCTTCAAGGTGTATATATATTTGAATTAAATTTAATTTCTATTATTAATATAAAAATTCAGTTGCTTTCCAAGCACTGGTATTTCCTACCATAACAATAGACGTATCATAGTTACATTCTTATTGGGTTGGCAACTAAGTGCCGTTAGACCAAAAGGGCCTAGGAACTTTTGCCGAGTGGTCGTTACTTGGCAGTCGTTACCTGGAGAGTCGTGAATGGAGAGTTGAGTAGTCGTGAGTTGACAGTCGAGTTGAGTCGCCGAGTTGTTATGAGTTGTAAACTATTAGTTGTGAGTTGTGAATTAACTATTTAGTTGTCTTAGTCATAGCACATTATTGCATTTAGTTCACGTTAAATAACCATCCTTTATAATACTTATACTTATTTCAATATATTTTCTATTACAAATTCATCCACTCGTTCCTCTATCAGTCAATCTCAACACGCCAGAATTGAAATTCGAAGGTGAATCAAAAAATGTTCAAGCTCGCGCAAACGCCGAGCAAAGTTTAAAATATAATTTTCCGGGAAACGAATGGTCAACATGCCGTATAAAATATGTTTCACGAACAGTGTGTGCGAGCTTCAACGAATCTCAGCCTTCTGGCCTGGCCTAAATTGGTAATCATGTCACCGGTCACAAAGATTATTGTCGTATCGTAAATTAGAATTAACGGGCGCGTTGTTCAAGTTGCTTCTTGCTGCTTCATGCAACGATAATGGGACCGTAAACACTGATAATGGTCCGGAAGTTACTGACTGTTTTATGGTTAACGAGCTTCCCAAACACTTGAACCAGGAAACTCGTTTCTCGACGCGAAGCTTCCGGTCTTCCTCGACTTTCTTCCAACGATGCTCTTTGTTCCCTGCCTTTCTTTACGCTCAACCACTTCTTCCTTTTTTTTTTTTTTTTTTTTTTTTTTTTTTTTTTTTTGGTTCCGATCCAAAATTGTAAATTCCACTAGCATCACAGCGCCTAAGAGAACGCTCGTACGTCTCCGATACAACTTAACGAAGTTGAAAGTTACCAAGTTACTTTCGATTCGAGTTTCTTATCCGAGTTTCGATTCTACTTTTAACATGTTTCTAGTCTTTTGAATTACTGGGAGAATTTTTGAAATATGTGTAATTTTGTGTGCTACACTACATTATGTTCAGCTGGACAAATTGTAAAGTACAAATTAATGGATTAGCCGCGTGATAGTGACACACATATATGACTATGAGTATGTGGAAGTACGTGCGTGCACAGCGTCTCGTAAAACAAAAGAACGCGACTGTTCAGTTGGTAAAGAAGTATGTAAAGAAGATGGTGAGACAAAGAGAGTGCTGAGACGCGTGTAAATGTGTATCCACGAATATCTTGTACATCCCATATCAAATAAACCTGAAACTATTTTAATATCAATTCTAAGTATAATCTAAGTGTTCCTATACATTTATTTCGGCGATTAAGATCCACAATTCTCAACAAGAATAATAAATTACTTGAAGTAGTTTGCACTTTCGATTTACGTAGCCTCAGATTACAGTCGGTCGAATTACCTCGGTTGAATTCGGAAAATTTCCACTAAAATCCTCCAATGTTATACGATATACGTACGTACCATCAGTTAAATCGCTATTTATTATTTTTCTAATTTTTATCGAAACGCGTGGGAAAGCGTGTAAAAGCGAGCAGAAGAATCTTTGTTAGTTACGTACGATTTTTCTGCCACTGGTTGAATAAACCAAGCTCCTCAGCAAACAGACACGCGTTGTACAGGGAAATAATCGCACTTGCTGAAAGTCTCTTGAATAATATGCAGTCTCGAGGGGCGCGATGCAAATTTCGTGGATCACAGGCTTTTTCTTGGTTGCTCGGCGAGTTTCAAGTTTCCACAGATGGAAACAAACGAGACGTAGAAACAAAGCAAGTGCTTCTCGTTCGTAGCAAATGCAAACAGATCGTTCATTCGATGTGTTAACTCATCCTTCGCTGTGATGTTTCATATTTCAAAGAAATCTCTGCCAAGTTAGTCCCCACCATCTTTCTTATTTTCACATTTCCACGAAAATATGAATTTGCATAAACGTCGACCCCCTGGTCGTTGTTGTAGCTCGTCACAGACTTTGCCGAGCTAATTCGGTGAAACTTCGTCAAACCTGTAACAAAACAGCCGCAAATACCTTCAGAGAGAAAAATATTGGCCAAACAAAAGCGGATGGCCGGTATTTAATGTGAAACGAGCCCAGTCCCCGGGCGAAATAAAACGAAACGCATGTAAAAGGGGGACATTTATCGCGACGATCGAACGTTACTAAACAAATTTGCTTCTGCTGTTAAACGTTCGCTGCGTCAGTGTGTGACCATTTGCGATCACCAACTGTTTCTGCTCTGACCAGTCAATATTTCGTTGTTCAGCAACCAGTGCCTTTGGCATTTTCGATTCGAGTAATCCGAACCCATCGAGGACCTGCAAAACTATCGGCCGATCCACGCTGATTATTCGCCTTGTCCTAAATTCGTTGCGAGTACGGAGGATTTCCAGGACCAGCAAGATCGGCTGACGATTGCCACAGTAGATTTCAGGCTATTTTCGGGGATTAAGAACCGTTTAACGTAACCTTTGGTCCATTTCAGCCGGTCTGGTCAACGTTGGACGAAGGCCACTAAACTGCCAGAAGTGGATTTCTTTGTGGCTGATATTTTTTTTTTTTTATTTAATTTGTACTTTGCAATTTGTCCAGTTGGACATTTGGTAAATTTTTCTAACTTAGTTGCTAAATAGCATGTGGACGGCTACGGGATACCATGTTCGAGTTTGACTATTTTATTTCTTCAGTGAGGTCAGTGGGGTGTTCTCTTTGGCGGAATTGGAAGCTGCAAGGATGCGGAGAAATACGAGGATGAAAGCGCGCAGTGCCGCGGTTAATTACAAGCTGAAGGCTGTTTCTTGATTTTTCGCGAAATAAAAATCCACGAGGTCGTTTATAGAATCGTTTCAATAGGAAAGAAAGCGAATGATACGACGAGGAGAAATTATCTTCTTGCGCAGTTTGGGAAAAATTCGATTCTCCCTTGTACTTGTGTTTCTAGCTCTGAAGAAACGTAAAGTGAACGTTGATTTTCTCATCTTTTCATTCCATATGATTTGAACATTAAATCCTTCAAATATAAATAAAAAATAGTATACGTAAATTTCTCATCCGGTCAATTTTTCCAACAAATTTCTGCCCATCCAAAATAAACGATTCGCATATTCCACAAACTTCTGCATCCCTCGCATGGTAAAACGATTGCTGCGTCGGTAATTAGGAAAACAAATGATACGTACACACACATCGTCGACGAATGGCTTGGGATCCACAACAAAAGAAGCTAATCCTTTGTTTTCCCAGCTTAACGGAACCCTGAATGCATCGATATCACGTGTCCATCAAACGTTTCTCGTCTGATTTTCCACGTTTCCATCCCTTTATGAGGCTTTCCACAGGCTCTCGGCCTTTCGTGTTTTCCTTGTGTTTTGCCATTCCTACGATAGTTTGCCGGAGGCTACGATTATTGGCTGCTATATTTGTACGTTGGAACATAAATTATTATCTCAGCAAGCGACTAGGGGCTTTCTTTGGCCACCGACAAACCACTTCGACTAGTATCCTCTTGTGTGAACCTTCTTTCGTTCAGGGAGAGACAGGGAGAGACAGAGAGAGAGGAGGAAAAAAGCGAAACTCGTCCCATGGCGGTTCTATCTCTTCTAGAAGGCTAATCGCACGGTCTGGTAAGGAAAAGGGAGACGGTGGTCCCTTCGCAAGTCCGAAAAACACCGATGAACCATGAGATTCTGAGCTTGACAGGGGCTGTATTCACGTCGATGGCCATTTTGCGCGCCTCGTTTCTCGTCCTTGGAGAGAACTCCTTTTTTTCTGCGTGTATCGTATTTATCATTAGGGTGGTTCTTTATTTCCAGGCTTATTCGGCGAATGTCACGATTTAGTTGATTTAGTTTAGTTGATTGGAGAGCTAGGCTCCAGTTAGACTTCTTTGCCCATGCAATCATATTTGAGAGATGAGTATATACCACGTGTATCGTATATACGGTGATACGTGTTCTGTGTTAGTACGCGTTAATACACTGTGCTGATATGTCCTTACGATGCACCAATACGACGTATTACTAGAACAAATTAGCGTAATGGACTATCACAATGCATTACTATTACTTGTTATTAGAACAAATTAGTGTAATGGATCGTTACGATACGTTACCATAACGTGTTATTAGAAAAAATTAGTACAGTGGACTATTGTAATGCATTACTATAACGTGTTATTAACTACTATAACGTGCAACAAATTAGTACAGTGGACTATTGTAATGCATTACTATAACGTGTTATTAACTACTATAACGTGCAACAAATTAGTACAGTGGACTGTTATAGTGCATTACTATAACGTGTTATTAACTACTATAACATGCAACAAATTAGTACAGTGGACTGTTATAGTGCATTACTATAACGTGTTATTAACTACTATAACGTGCAACAAATTAGTACAGTGGACTGTTATAGTGCATTACTATAACATGTTATTAGAACAAATTAGTATAATGGATTGTTACAATACATTACTGTAACAAGTTATTAGAACAAATTAGTACAATGGACTGTTATAATACATTACTGTAACAAGTTATTGGAACAAATTAGTACAATGGACTATTATAATGCATTACTATAACACGTTATTAGAACAAATTAGTACAATAGACTGTTATAATACATTACTATAACAAGTTACTAGAACAAATTAGTACAGTGGACTGTTATAATGCACTACCACAACATGTTATTAGAACAAATTAGTATAATGGATTACTATAATGACTTCTTAGAACAAATTAGTATGATAGACTATATATTAGTATGATAGATTATAATACATTACTATAAGATTATAGCATTATAATAGTTCATTTTACTAATTTATTCTAATAACAACATACTATTAGAACACATTATTACAATGGACTATTATAATGCGCTACTATAACTTGTTATTAGAACAAATTAGTATAATGGATTGTTACAATACATTACTGTAACAAGTTATTAGAAGAAATCAGTATAATGGATTGTTACAATACATCACAACAAGTTATTAGAACAAATTAGTATAATGGATTGTTACAATACATTACTATGACACGTTATTAGAACAAATTAGTATGGTGGATTCCGATAACGTGTTACTAGAACAATCGTAACATACTATTATTATATACATTTATAATATATGCTAAATATTAGTATGACTGATTATTAAAACACTATTATTAGTGTCGGACAGTTTTCGAAAAGTGTATTTCGGAGGAACAGTAATAAAAATGTTCAACGTGATTAAAGAAGAGATTGATCGGAAAATTGGCTTGATCGCTAAATTTTACAACGAGTGCTGTATTTTGGATATTTTTCATGTCTTTTAAAGATTCTCACTGAAACTCGAACGTAGTTATCGAGCTTACAACTGTTCCATTTCTTCCTCAATTAACACGTCGAACTTTCGTAAAATACGATCGCGAAAGGAAAACGAAGCCAGCAGAGACGGCACTTAAAACTATTCGAGCGACTGTGAAAACAGTGATTGGCGTAAAATAAACGGATTATCAAACGATCAGAACGTTACTGAATAAATTGGCGCGGCAATTACGAACTCGGTTAATCCCCATTCACTAAGATTCAAACGTTTTTAATTAAATCCTATGACCAATTATAACCTAGATACTTCATCGTCTCATTGTATTTTCCTTTCTTCAATTTTCACACAAATCGTCGATCCCATCTCACTGCCTTTAATTCCGAGTTTCTGAATTAAAATGCCGCGTGATATCGATCGAACGTACTATAATTTTTAATCGGTCGGAGCAAACGTCGCAGAAAATTTCAAGATCTAAGACGACACGCTCGTGTCTAAGCTAGAAAGTTTACGCGAGTTGATCGTTGACTCGGAAAATCCTATGGGTTCGAGTATGGAACCGACAGGTTCGATTGATTTCATAGGTCGTAAGAATTAATACTCGTAATTCTTAGAAGCACGCTTTGGTCGAAATCGCTATCGCTACATCTTCGTAAATCGATCGTCAAAAGAACGATGCAACGATGCGTTGGAAGAGGCGTGTCCCTGTCCGAACGACAACCTGCTGCGAAAACGAAACTACCAACAATTCGTACGAATTAACGTTCCGTGTCATCGATCGAGTTTATCCAACTCGTATGAATATCAGACTAGCCAAATATGAAAGATCGTTCTGTTTTTCCAACATCGTACCTCTGCAAAATCAAGCGGAACGAATAAACAATTTTTATGTGTACTCGTATTTACGCTCGATTTATAAGCAGACTTATATTTCTAACGTTACGAACAATTTCCAATATCGAATTGACGTTGTTAAAGAAAGGTAAATTAAATCGAAGAAAAAGAAGAAAATATTAAAGAAACCTAAATAACATGGCATAGGTAGCCAAATATGAAACACCGACTATAATATTTCCATAAAAAAACGAACAGAGAATATTTTCATTCCTCTTATCGATTAAACCATTTTGTACAATTACATTTTGAAAAAGTTCAGTGGAGAAATAGCTATTTACTATTTTTAGCTAATCACGTGTCCAGGCGTCAAAGTCTGTATATAAGCACATCTGTCAAGTGCTCAGAGCCCTACCGTCTATATTTCTCCGTCGGACTATCGTGAAAAAAGTGCTTTGGCAAAATAAACATGCTCAACGCGAGTGAGCGACGTGGCCAAATACAGTAACCGCGTGACAAACACAGTTGACCCTCGAACAGCGCGCACACGAACGATACGAATTTTTTTTCTCGCTGGATATCGCAGGAGTTTTGGCTAACAGACACGTATCGTGTACATAAACCGTGTAATATACCGTGACTTTGCAACGAACTAGACGCTTAACGAAAAGAAAGGCCACGAATCGCCGTTGCTGAAACACGATCTGCCAGACGATGGCCGTGTTATCGGTGTTGGTCGTGAGATCGGTAGAGACGGCGGGTAAAATTACTAACAGTGATTCGTCACAGTGATTTATCACAGTGATGACAGAATCACGATCACGATCTTGACTTAGTTTCGCCCGCTATCGTGATGCTGATGTTTTTTTCCTCGGTAAATGCGCTCACCGCGATCGTAATTCTTCATCTTCATCGAATTATTTATTAAACGACACTTTGATGCCTGTAGCTTAGTGCGAAGGTATCTGCAAGTGACGTGCGTTTGAAATTACGTTACATTTTCTGCGTATAACAAATGCAAATTTATTTTATTTGATATTAAAAGTGAGAAATAATTCAATCTTTTCTTCTTTATCCTATGTCGGTATTTGAAACAGCAAAATATTAAATCTTCGTGTGGGTGTGCAAATCGTAATATTCGGTCGATATCGTTAGTATAAAGTATACGGGTTGTGTGATGCGTACGGAGAATATTTATGCTTTGCACCAGTCAGAAGCGGTCACGAAAACACACAGATCACCGTGAAGAATCATTGTGATTCGCGAGTAGCACTGGGCGGTATCTCTAGAGATCAGTGTGCCTACAGTCACTTGCTCACTGTGTAAATGTAGCATATGTATAAATATATATATATATATTTTTGTTTTATTATATTGTATATTATATTATATAGTATTTATTACATTATACTATATTTATGTTCTATATATTTATACATTACATGTGCATGTATACGTACATTCTAAAACTACAGTAACAACGTATATCTGTACATATGCAGAATTGTTGAAGTGGGTCGCACTTCATCTTTTTTAAAATTTAGTTTTCTTAATCTTAATCACTATTGTTTAGTACTAAATCAATCTGAAGTGCCTCTGAGACTCATAGTTTTCTAGCAACATGCCTTGCACGGATGATGTAGCAGGCTACCACGCAGGACAGACCCATGGTGATTTCAGTCTTCGTAGATGATGACTTACAGTCGCCTTTCGAGTGCAAAGGGTTAAAACACCACTATCCCACATCACACACACATATATATTAACACATACTAGTTCACTTTTCTCGAAACAATCTACAAGATCATATACTGAGTTGACAACTAAGTGATTGTGAATTTTGTCGTTAGGTGGCACTTACAAAATCCGCAATCACTTAGTTACCAACCTAACATAAACCACCGAAACTCCATAAACCACGTGAAATGTGCCTCGTGTGCCACGATTACCTCGATGTAGTAACTCGTAATCCGCTCGCTGATTGATTAATTAGAAATAAAAGGTTCTCGTTTGAAACTTATCCGGTAGATTAAACGAGCTTTCCGGACCCTCTATACGCGGACTAGAAACGAGCCGAAGTAATGGGCACCGGAGACGGATTCGTCGATTTCTCGTCGAAGAAATCCTGCTGTCGTAGCTTCTCTGTTCACGGTCCAATAACAAACATCGAACGAAGCAAAGAGCTAACCGACTACGAAATAAGATTAAAGAAACTGGTCGCCGCTCTTGTTCACGGGTCACTGTTTCGAAAACGCGGGACAAACGGACAGGGGTAAAAGGTTAGTCATATTGACAGAGGCCGACGCGGAATACGCGGCGATTCGATGGCGCCGAGTCTCGCTATTTCGAGGTGACGAAATGGAATGGTAAAAACGAATACAATGAAAACACCGAAAGCCATTTGCCGGCGACGATGGACGATCAACGTGCCGGCAGATTTTTACGCCCTCTGTTTTCCTAGATGATGCGCGAATTTCCAGTAACTGTTGTTTCTTCCTCTTGGCAGATTTATGGTCGAATCGTATTGGCAACTAAGTGATTGCGGATTTTGTCATTAGGTGGCATTGACAAAATCTGCAATCACTTAGTTGCCAACCTAATATATTTGGTTTCGTAGCGGAAATTGTGATTCCGAGTAGACTGAATTTCTATCTGCGATATGTTTTTATGGGAAAGTTGAAGATGAGAAAACGCAAAGAAATATTCTGAAATATTCAAAGTACGATTATTTCTAAATTTGATAAACAGCACATTCGCCAGATGGACAGGTTTTTTTATTACGTTTGTATTACGCGACGAATTCGCGTGCAACGTAGAAAGCCAAAGGTTTCTTGGAAGCACGATATATTTACATTCTCAGGGCCGGCGCAAGCAAGGAGGTTTTGACAGGCCCCGCGGTCTACGAAAATTATCCAGTTAAAAAACATCGATTTTGATTAACTTTTTACAGAATGATGATACCTTTAACAGACGCGAAACATTTTTTTGATAGCGATGATTCAGTTTTAAGGAATGACAAAAATCATCAAAGTTCAGTGTAACTCCTTAAAGTCCTCGTATACTGGAAACCACTTCAAATAAAAAGATCCAGCCGCTTTCAGAAGAATGTACTTTTTATAGAAATTAGACTACATGAATAGTTTTTTGCAAAAGTCATACATGATTACAGATTTGATATTTTCATTGAATTTTTTGCCCTTCGGAAGCGAATTATGGATGCGAAAAAATATTACTTGGATTTGTTTCAAAAACTGCTTATAGAAGGTGTATAATATGTAACAGCATTTGTAAATAAAAAATTCCTCGCTGTAAAATTTAAGCGTAGAATTTGAATGTGTATTCAGGCCCCGCAAAATTGTTAAACCTGGCCCCGCGAACGGTCACGCCGGCCCTGTACATTTTCATAGGACTATCGCGCCATCTGTCGTGTTCGTATTTATTTACGCTACATTTCATAATGCGCGTTATCCTGTCTTATACATGTGTATCTGTGGAGGCATTGTCATCAAGAATTATTACCACTTGGCATTCTATTCATAACTACTTTGCGAGTTCGCGAACAAACAAAATGATAAACGACACGCTATTGTAAAATTGAAATGGCTGCTTCATAGACACGAGGAACGCCGGGATAGGGATATTTCAATCTCGAGTAGCTCTACATTTCGCTGCTGCAAAATTAGGAACGCCATTTTATCTCGAATTTTATTTGAAAGTAACGTTTAACGTTAATTAACGTCTCAAAGTTCCAGTATTTTTGCTTCTTCGTATCGCCACCGTTTATATTTCTTTCACCAGGATGAACAGTTCTGTTTCATATGCTTCGTCAAATTGATACAATACAGTTGCCTCGATACGGTTTCTAACGCACGGAACTATAATCCAACATTCATCGTACGTTTCTTGATTTTATATTTGTCGAGCAAAAAGCAACGATGATCGTAAGTATTGGCTTGGCAACTAAGTGATTGCGGATTTTGTCATTAGGTGGTATTGACAAAATCCGCAATCACTTACTTGCCAACCCGATAGATAATTTAAGGGAATAATTGTTACGTAATAAGCGGATACGTAACAGGCAAATGCAAGAAACACGTAACCGCACGAAAGAGTAAGATAAAAAGTGAAAAACGTAAAACAGATAGAAATATGTATATGTGCAGGTTAAAATGTAGCTGCAGAGTGAAATGGTATCGCGCTAGATTGACCCCGTTATCCTGAAAAGAGACGATCATTTAGAAGTCATGAGGATTGGATAAAAGACCTTTACAAATCCCAGGAAAATTCAAATTCGAATCGCAGCTGATAGATGGAACATTCAGGTTGATCCTGCGAGTATTCCAGATCGACGAGTTCCCTATGAAACCGTGTGTGCCTCTATTTATCCGCACGAAAGCCCGGAACACTCATCTTCCATTCATAGTCAGCCACCTTTTTCCTCTCAGCCTATTCAGCCCTTGCACGTATGCAACCACACTCGATCGTACTGCGATCCGTATCGGACCGAGCGGCCAACCAATTGTCGATTAGACAAGAGACTTTTCCCAGGGCATACAGATCATCGATACGCCACTGTCGATACTGTTCTTTGTTACTGTGGCGCCATCTGAAATCGCCATAATCGGAATTAAAAATTGTCCAACTTGATAAGTTGGGAGAATCATGGAATTTGATATTTCCAGACGCAAAGCGCAATACTCGGAGATTTTGTGGAGAGAAATTTCATTTAGCAAATGAGACAAATTTCTGTTCCAATATAAAACTGTTATATAAAAAATAATCTTCTGTCTGATTGTACTACAAACGCCTCTGCCACGTCCTCTACGACCTTTATATATTAAGATCTAAAATCGATGTTTCCAACTGGATGAGCTGATGGAGTTACGAGTTAGTCGTAAGACGAATTACGAAAAGGACGGGGTTCTTGGGTCACCAAGAACGTCTACCTTTGTGGTTTCGTGTTTTCAGGTCGTTGGATCTGTAACTGGACGAGAAAGGAAATGTCAGGATTATTTATAAGTTGATATTTAAAGGCGAATCCTCTTTTCCTCGATGAATACGAAATTATTGGCGTAACATGGCTGATGTCTATGATAGCAAGACGTTCGATTCGTATTCTAAACCGAGACTGTCGACATTCGGAATTGTCCAAGTTATAAGGTGGGAAATTCCACCAAATGCCAGAATTTGGCATAGTCGAGATGATGCCGTGTCCCATTACAATTGATAGAATTTCAAGTTTCCTACAATTTGCCACTGGCATCTGAAATGTTCAAACTCTAACACTCGAATCCTCTTGGACTAAATTTTTAGCACCTGGACTTCGATCGATTGCGCCTCGCTGTTACAGTATTTCAAAATGAAGTTTGAGGCTTCGAGAGTGTTCCAGAATTTCCACCGAATTCCAGTGTAATATTCAGAAACTTTCTCAAAGAATATTGAAAATTAAAAATCATAAGTTTACGAACAACTTGAGAACACAGTCTGCTAACTTCACTCAGTTTCCAGTACCGCGATGTCAACCTAACCTAACTTCACGGTGGAGTCGCTCGACTTTTAAAGATTACAGCATTGCACAACCGGCTTCTCTTATACGCCAATGCCGCGTTACGTTGATTTATAACGGTGACAGTACATGGACATTCTTCCATCACACCCACTAGTGTAATTTCTATTGGATGAGCCTAGAACGATTAGAAAAGGAGGCCTCGGTCAGCATCTCGGGACCAGCGTTTATTCGATTATCCCCCAGCTGAAAAGTTAACCTGACTGGTGAACGACAGACTGGCCATGGTAGAAAATATGTTTAGCCCCGTTTGCCGATACCTAGCGGTGTCTGGTCGCACGATCCAGGTCGGGCGAAAATCTAATCGCCACTCTTGTAGCAAAGAGCTGTTGAAATCTGACAAGAAACTTGGATAGCTGATGTGAAAGGTCAGTGTAGTCCAGCATAATAAGCACGGCCTTGTAGCTGATCGATGCAAGTGGAAATAGTATTGACCAATGGTCGGATCGATTCCTAGCTAGACCTGTCTTATGGAACCCAGTATTTTTATACTTCTTTTGCTTCTTCGATCTAGGGGCTGAATATCCAGGCCATTTCTTCATTTAATTCACTACCAAGATTTCATTTAGCCTTTGATTAATTCCCTATGGACTAAAAAGTCTCACGAATGGGAACCTCTTTCATTCTTATTGGAATGGACCATTCAAAAACAATCTTTCAAATTACCTGCAAGGTAATATCTAGGCCGTTTGATTAACTTTGGTCCGATCGAATAATTTTGGTCTTGTCGATGGAAGCTTATTCGATCTTCGTTGGTCTGGGTCGTTAGAAAATAATTTTACAACGTAGAGTGTTTAGGTTGCTCAATTAATTCTGATCGCACAAGAAGATTTCGTCAGTGGAAGCTTATTCGATCCTCGTTAGGTTAGGTAATTTGAAGCTAATTTAACCTTTGACAAAGTTTGATTCGACTAAAAAATCTCATTGTTTCATTCGCCTGTTTCCATTGCATATGAAAGTACAAATGCCTTAATCAATATTCCGGCGAATTTCAAGTTAAGAGTATGAAATATTCCTTTAAATTATCCAGCCTGAAGTGGATCCGTGCTAGAAATACATGTCACCAATCCCAAGTCAGGTGCCTTGGAACACGATAAATGTTTCATCATTCGCTCGACCGAGAATAAAGCTATTTCGACCGGGATCTTTGTTCCTCTTTCCAATTCTGATCAATAATCTAACGTGATCCTGCTCTAGAAATACATCAGACCACCTTTATCAAGAATGTCTCTGCAAACATGGCCGTAGGTCCAACAGGGATATACTGAGAATTGTTCTCTAGTTCATAGTGATTTTCAGGTTGAAAATGGCTTTGTAATTGAAAGCAGCTGTATTAATACAGATACTCGATTGTACAGTTTTAGTACAGATACTCAGTCAAGCGTAAACTTCGTTTAGTTCTACTTTCAAATAACTCGAGATTCATTGACTTGACAAATGGAAGCAGATGGAAGAATTTTAATAGGTTCATAGTGGCGAAGTGATTTTATGGCCGGATTTAAGCCACAACCGGTCTAATTTTATTTCGAGCAAGGAAAAAGCAATGGAACAAAATTTTATAGGAAAATTGCAATTTATCTTATATTTTATACGCACGATTATTTCTGTATTTATTTTTATATTCGTTATATATTTTCTGTTAATGTTAGAATGTTGATTTTAGAATTTCTGCATTCGTCGAGTGCGTATAATACTATAAAATTTTATTCAACCGCTTGGCTACAATGTATAAATGTATATAATTGTTTTTATCAATTTTAACATTTCCTCAAATTTATTTGACAAAGACTTTTCTCAAATGCCAATTGCAAAGTATTAAGTCCCTAGAATCCAGATAACCTAGCTAACTAACCTAAAAATTGACGTTTCAAACCGATCGAATATTTTCTCCAGGACTCAGCTCTTTTCATCCATAAATGTCCCTTTCAAGTTTGGAATCTGGAGCAGGACGATTATCCCCGAGCACGTTCTCTTTTTAATTAATTCGCATTAACCACGGCCCAGTCTGGTATTTGATAATGAAAGCCACCGTTTGGAAGGCTGATCGTCGTAAAACGAGCTGCGTATCTCAATCACGTGATCACGAGGGTAAATCCTGTTTAAGCTGGATACAACACCACCGCTAATATCGTTTCGTTATCGGCTGGAAGTGTCGTAGCCCAACGATATATCCACGATTCAGCCAATATTCACACGACGTTCTATTCCTCTGTTCTCGTACTTTGCAATAAACCTACTATCCTCTTTCTCTTTCTTTTCCCAGGAATAATCTGACTAGGATACAAAGACGTTATTGGAATCTGTCTGATCTGAACTGAATTCACCTATCGAACGATGAACAGTTATTTATCGTCTACTATGTTCGAAGAAAGCAGAAGCCATCTTGCTCCCTTCATCTATACATACGCGCCTCTGTAAAGTTAGGTTAGGATCTGAAGGTTTTATCTCGTTTGAAGTTTCAGGTGGCAGATTTGTATGGGGAATATATAGTTTCATTTCTTGATATAATATAGATGAAATTATGGAGTTAATTAGATCTTATTAGACTGTAGGTGTTTTATTCACAGGTCCATTGTTCTGACTCAAGCAATCTTAGTTCTCCTCATGGAAAATCAATCACCACAGCGATATTAATATTAATGAAGGAAAAAAAGAAATGGAAAAACACGAAATTGAACTAATTTCTAAGAATAAGCTTTGCTAGATTTTCATTGGAAAGGTTCGTTTGTAATCAAATACTCGTTTGGAAATTGTTTCTTAACTCTGTTTCATTTTCACGCTACCATCGCTTCGGACAAAAGGGCGAAAGCTGAATTCACTTAAGAAGTTTCCATTTGGCAACTTTAAAAACCGTTTTCCAATTAAAAGCCTGCGCGAATTCGGCCGGAAGTGAATCAGCATCACGCGGTAGAGCAAAGTCGAGCGCCGTCTCTGTAGCTTTTCTAAGAGCTGCAGCTGTAGCGATCCGCTCGAGGAAAGAGTTCGAACGAGGTAAAAAAGCAACGCGGCCCGATTGTCCGACGCTGCGTAAGATCTTAGTGGTTGATAAATAACGAAGCAGGAAAAATACTGCTGGC
This sequence comes from Bombus haemorrhoidalis, assembly GCA_014825975.1. NCBI lineage: Eukaryota > Metazoa > Arthropoda > Insecta > Hymenoptera > Apidae > Bombus > Bombus haemorrhoidalis. The sequence goes on along the minus strand of CM026176.1, from coordinate 2,288,952 downwards.
TTCCTCTCCGTGTCTATTAACGGCGACTTAAATTATTGTGGCATTCTTGTTTTAAAAGACATAGAAAGAGCATCGTAAAAGTAAAGGTAGGAAAGAAACGACAGAGGAAGAAACTGGCCCTTTGGGAAATCCTTTGATAACATCTGGGGAGACCCCAGATTATTCTGTGAAATTGCGGTGCGAGATGTGTCTGGTAGACTACTAATTTGTAGGGAATTTATGTAAAGTCTTAAAGTTTAGTATGTTCGCTATGGCGTGTTTAAAGACAGTAATAATAATATATATTATTTTGTTTTAATAAAATTAATATAATACCTGAACTTTATTAGTCAAATTGGTCAACTCTGTTTCTTGAGAATTTCTCTATTTCGTTTGTATAAGTTGACGATTAACGTTCTATTCTGAACAAGCTTCCATAATTCTGACTTATTTCTATAAAGATAATATTAAGAATATTAAGTATGATACCTAAATACGCCAAGTATATTTAGGTATATTGCTTAAGTATATTACTGGATTAAAACTTTTAGAATTACGAAACTTCGTTACAAAACCTTCTATATAAATTCTTCATGTAATCTAATCAACAATTCATGGGTTAGGTTAGATTATCCTAGTTAGGTTAGGATCCGTGCAATATTTACTCGAACAGGCTGTTACGTTACTTTGCGTAACTGGATGATAAATATTAAAGTGTCAGAGTTAATTAGCATAGGTGAAAATGTTAATTATCAACTAAAGCGTGAGGTTATATTACGATCTATGTAGTGTTCGAGATTAAACCAGCTCAATCTTAAGAAGAACGTTAATGTGGCTTTCTTAATTTTGCACCCTACGTGGGGTTGGCGTTGCTAGCAATTCGCATCTCCAAGATGTTCTCTCCAGTAACTTAATACCATGGTACCCTCTGAGTATTCCTAAGGGAATTTTTGGGTCAACGTATATTTTCAGTGTTTATAGTTCCTTTCTCGTAGCGATGGTCCAGAGAATTTGCAATTTAATGATAACCACCCGAAGCCATACTGGATATCGTATTTTATGAATAAGTGGTTTGTATCGATGTGAACAATCTGTACAGAAGTCTTTGAGTCATTGACAATGTAAAATCACATCTTACTTTAATTTGAAACTATTGACTATTTCGCTTTTCCAAGTCGTCCTTTTTCAATTCTATCTAGCGTCTGGTCGAATAGTTTTTCAACAAGTTCATTCTTCGATGAGATGGAAATTATTTAAAAAGTTTGCCTCGGAAAATGCCGATTCAGAGCAATAAAATCATCCTTCAAGGAGTATTTCTACATCAAGGACGCGGAAGATCCAATTCTATTTCGCATGACCGTTATTTATTCCGCTTAATCCTAACCTCCATCATCGCGCTTTATACACCCACGTCTGAGGCCTGTTTCACCTATTTCCTCTCGCCAGCTTCTGTCCTCTTTAAATCTTCCCGCAAGCCGAATCCCAGATTCAGCTGCTGGTATATTCGCTAGTGAGAGCTAGGAATAGTTCCAAATGAACATGGATGCTCGGAAATATGGTTTCACGGAGATTTAAGGCGAAGACGAGATAAGGTCTTGAGAAAATCATTTTCACACGGATAGAATTCAAAAGTGTGACATTTTGTTCAGTCGAATAATCAGCGCAAGGGTTAGGTTAGGAGTGAGGTTATGCGGTAGGAGGGACTTGTTGAGATATTTGACTCCACGACGTCTTATTGCGTCCTTATAACAGTGGGAAATCTTTCCATAAAATATTTAAAATGGTCACAAGTTGATCGGTTAATAAATTACAGTATATCAGCAGTCAATGTTATTAAGTATATCTAAATTAATCTGTATTGTATACCATACCTATTATCTATACCTGTATTGTATATATTGTCTATTATCTATAATAGAATCAAATTCTGAAACGTGAATAGTAATTAGCACAATGGTAGCCCTGGTAGTATGATGATGGTAGCACTGTTTGTCTTTAAATGTAGGATGTGTATATATGTAGAGAGGATTGATGTGCTTATGAAACAGAATTAGGTTATTTCTTACTGGTATAACGGGCTGTCCTTGGTTAATTATCTCGAATTCTTTTTCTGTAGCTGATTTGTTAATTATCAGTTAAGTCAATAAAGCGGATAGTCTATTTCACTGATTATTGATTAAGGTTATACACGTTTGAGGATGCAAATGAATGGGTATGTTTTTCCTGAAATGTAATTGGGTCATGTCTAGGTTTGGGTTAATTTAATTGAAATTTTGGGAAGTCTCCTGTATTATAGTTAATCTGATCCAAATTCATAAGTGGACATCCCGTATGTTTCTCTGTATAATTACACATTGTGAAAATTTTTGTAAAATCTGTAAACTTGAATTTCCCAATTCCTACTATCAGATTCCTAATACCACTATTGTCACTCAATGAAAAAGAAACCCTGAACAAAGCACCAAGGGAATTGCGGTATATATTCAGCTCATCCATAGACATGAGGCTGTATTCCAGCAACCAGATACACGTAAGTATCTGCAGTAAAGTACATCGGCCATTCCTAAAATTTGTGAATTTTGTAAATATTGCAATATTTGTAAATTTTGTAAATATTGTCAAATTTGTAAACTCTTTCAGTATTGTAAAATTTGTACATAAGGCTGCCCAGCCTAACCGATATCTATCATCAAGAATGGCACAAAACATTGTAACCTAACAAAGGACATGCTGAACAAAGCACGAAGAAAATCGCGTTATCTTCAGTCGATTCGTAGAAGCAAGATCGTGTTCCACCAACCGGATATAAGGTAGCTACGATAAAGCGCAGTGATCATAGTTAGTCCATGAAGCGAGTATAGGTTAGGATCGCGCGATGTAAAGTTATCGTCGAATAAAGCGGGTTCAACGAATGGAGACAATGCTGTCAGGATTCCAGTGCAAATAACGTTTCTCGCATTCCCCAGGCCGGAAGTAGGGTGAGACCGATAAAGCCCGAGCAATTTCGTCCGGAACGGAAGCTTACGGCAAATAAGAGCGTTATCGATAGACAGAGAAGGAAACGAAAGCGGCTAAGGAAACAACGGCTTCGACGAAACGCTATTTCCGTCATCTGCTCGACCCTTCGCGGTAATTTCCTTCCCTGTTTGTGTTTTTCAACGGACCTTTTACTGGCTATTCTTCCCCCCCCCCTCTCTCTCTCTCCCACTCTCTTTTTCTTTCTCTTGCTACCTTATTTCGCTTTAACTGTAGCTTGGTATACGATATTATGGCGAGTGTATACAAGTATAAAAGAAAGTTTAAAATTAACACAGTATGAATTTTTGTAACGGGTGTCCTATACTAATATTGCACGATATTGGTAGCAGTCATCTAAAGCAGATAGAAGATAGTTTATTAAGTAAACAATACAAAAGACATCATAATTTTACTACACGATTATACCGCAGGATAGATGACTGTTACCAACATGGTAAAAACGTCAAGTCTAGTTAAAAGTAACCAAAATTCATATGCACCGATCTTTTAACTTTTTTCTATCCGCCATCGTTTTCTGTAGCGTACATTACATTTATTCGTTTATCTTATTAAATATAAATTCATCTTGTAGAATTATGACATGCACCTTTATACTTTCTATGTTATAAACTTTCTCTCCTCATTGTACTTCCCCGTGTAAATTATAATTATCCGCTCGTTATTGAGGTTAGGTTGATTTTGAAGAGGAAATTTTAGGTGTTAGGAGTGAAAATTATAGTATAGTACGGGGCTGGAGAATATTGTGAGGAGACAGTTCTCGGTTTTAGGAGGCGACGAAGCTTTTAGGCAAGGTTAAGTTAGGTTATTTAGAGTAATAGCGCGGGAAGTGGTTTCGTATCGCCGTGGATCGAAAGTACTCCAAGTGAAGTATTTAGGAATTAATAGTCATCTCGCGAGAAGACAATGATAGTGATCGAGATTTAAAAAAAAATTGAATTTTGAAGGGAAAATATTAGGGGAAATAGAAATGAGAAATAAAGAAATTATAGAAACTTATACAAAAGTAAAATATTAATAAATCATAAAAATTTTCATTTTAATACTCATCATGAAAACTGAAAGATTTAAATATGTGAAATCTGAATACATAGCTACAATGAGATTGACACCTTTAATTAAATTAAAATTTCTTTTTCTGAATTTTGTTCTGTCTTTTCTAAATTCTTCTTTATTCTCAATTCTTTTTGAATTTCGTTGAGATTTAAATATGTCAGTAAATCGGAAGAAGATGATCCGTCAGTAGAATTCGCTTGCGACAGCTGTACGAAATATTCGTCGATATAGCAGTGAACCGCACTATCTCGTGCAACAATAAAACAGTCGCCAGATTAAAAAGTTTATGGAAAACAGGGCCAATAAATCAAACTTTATCTTGGCTTGCAACTTTTTTTGATACAAATTTTCCATTTCCCGCGAAGGCATTCTAAATCTACGATTCCAAACGCTTAACCAATTTAACAATGTATAGAATTACATTGGGAAAATACGAGATAAAAAAATGCCATAAAACCAGCAGCACAAATTGATTTCTTTTTTCCTGCTTGCCTTTTTCGTTTATAATACCGTAAAATATATCAGTTTACAAGCTCTTCCATTCTTTAAAGACAATATTTCATCGTACGAGGCATATTCGATGTAAATTGAACATAACCTTAACTTTACCTGATTTAACTGAAACCTAACCTATACTTGGCGAAACCTTCACCCTTCATGATCGTATAATGTACATTTCATTTAAAGTTCGAATATTATGGAAAGCCTGGGGGATAGAAGATTTTAGTTAAGTATGAGTAAAGGTATTACGATTTCAAAATCGATTTCACGTGATCGAAGTTCATAGGAGAGTGGAAGAGTGTGGTGGGCCAAGGGGAAATGTTAAACTTCATCCAGAATTCGTAATCTCGAACAAAATTCTTCTGTTGCCTCTTCTGTCGATGAACGAAGCCGAGATACGAGGGGAACCACCCCATTTCCACCCTCATGCTAGATTTCTTTTAAGAGCCTGAAGCTGTAGCCTGTCGAATCGACGATCAGAAATGTATGGAAGTTGAATTTCTCACCTAACGCGTCTCGTATATTTTGCACGGCTTCCGGATTCGAATATCGCTTCAAATCTTATGATCCAAATGTAAGAAACGGAAAAATCGTCGATACCGTTTCGTTCTTGGAGAATCTTCACGTTCCATGAAAAATGGGATCCCGAGTTTGAAAAGTGCTTACTTATAGAAATCAAAAAGAGAATTCCCTTCCCCTCCTTTTTATATGTTACAGATTTTACAGATTTGCATAAGTAGAAATGATCAATTTTGTTACTTACGTAGATTGGGGTTAGGTTAGATTTCCAAAATTTCAGTCTTCCAGATCTTTTATTTATACAGATTATATATACGAATTGTGTAAATTTTCATATAATTATTTATGCAAATTGTTGAAACAAATGTTCAGAGAAAATTTCCATTTTGTTAATTAAACTATTAATTACAGAATGTCAGAAATTCAATACTTGTATTGAAACGAGTATTTAATATTTAAATTGTATCATTATCGTCTTTAATATTTCATGTTTCGAATATTAAAATAAAAATATTATAAAATTACGTAATGCAATATAATACCGAATAAATAAGAAATTTGTATTATTATGGTTTTCCTTCTGTTTATATCATTATTAAAATATTCATATTAAATGTGAATTTATATTTTCTATTTCCATTAAATATTTATTTAAATATATAAATTTTTCATAAAAAATCAATATTCTTATAATTCTTGTTAACGTAACTTTTTCCTTATGTATATGTAATTATAGTAATATGCACGTTACATTATTTAATAAAATACAGTACAAAAACTACTGCGCGGGACAGGTTGGACGTAACTTTTTATCGAAGATTCCCTATATACGCGAGTTATTATCCATGAACAGAATGAAAAACGAAATCGACAGGCTGACCATTGTTTCCCAACGAGAGAAGATGCGAGAAAATCTGCTTCGAGCTGTTAATTAATTCTTCCGTTATTGATCATGCTCGATAATATCTCGTCATTTTATATTTCGCAGTCTCCTCAGGTTCACTCGATATTTTCTTCGTTGGCGAATGAAAATCGTAAACGTGTAATCTCCCAATAGACACCAGGAACAAAGGGGAACAAAATCGTCAGATGTACCAGTGAAATGTATTTAGTAAAATATAAATACGAATAACGATACAAAAATATCCGATATGTCCATTGAAAAAAAAAAACCTGCTTTGTGTTTTTAATTTGAAAAATCCTCTGTTTGTTGGACATATATTTGAATAATATGTCGGATCAAAATATAAAATGTACTGTTTTTTTGTAAAAATTTTCCTTGTCCATTGCACAATACGATCATTGAAACCATGTACATTCAATAAAATTGATATGTTGTTAGAGTCTAATATTTGATAGATCAATATAGGTTATGCTCTTTTTCTCATTTCAATAAATTATATTAAATTTATTTATGTTAGATGTATGAAATAAGTTTCATGCAAATTAATTGAACAAATGGAATTTAAGAAGAAATTTATTTCACCCATTGGATATTAAAATAAATACTGTACTTTGAATATGTTGTATATTTCTGCATATTTTCCAATTTTTAATCTCCTATAAATGCGTAAAAATCCGCAATCTAATTATAATCTGGCTTAATGTCGACATTAATATTAATATATAATTATACATACTATTGGATTATAGATGACTAAGAATTTCGACATTTGCGCAGCTGCTTTGTTTTGTTACATTCAAACGCTTCTGGATCGAATAACAGATGATGTATACATTCAGTTCGTGTATTATTTTCTTTATATTGTAACCTAACATTCAATCGGCGCTAGCGTTCTACGTTCCACAATTTCAATCAGTTCGATTTGGGTAAACATCGAGGACGGTACAAGTGATGTCGGTCGTATCGTTCTGCGTTGGTATTAAGTAATACGTATAAAAGCTTTGCAATTCAGAAATTTCTCTATTCTCTTCTTCACAGTGCCGATCGAATTAATTAGTACTAGAATATTTAACTTCTTTGTGCGGTTCTGGTGATAAATTTCAATACATTTAATCTAGGAGCGATCTAACCTAAACTCTTGCTGGTCCATTGAAGTATTGCGGATTTTTATCATAGACATATCGTGTAAGCGTCAATAGTAAATTTTAACGATGAAAATAAAGTTAACCATTAATCTGTAAATATGAATATTTATGTATTTCGGTTAAGAGTTTCTCGCAACGTAACGCGTAGAAAACCTTTCTTTTGTCGTCTAGAAACAGTTATTCGACAAAAGTTTTACTATAACCTTAATTGAGAACGTTTGATAGTGTTATATGAATGTTTTTGGATCTCTTTTAACAAGCATTACCTGCTGAAAAATGCATAGGTTACGAAAGACTCAAGTTTACAGCTTTTAGGTTACCGTAAAAACGTTTTACGGTTTAAGGATTAAAAATACGCAGTCTAGTATTAATGAATATAACCTAGACTATTTTTAATCTAACCTGACTGTTATAATATTTGATTATTTCTATAAATATCAGAAATACGAAACGATATTTCGGATGAAAGTTGTTCGAAAGTTGTATGTATGTGTGTTGTATGCAAGACAAAAGAGAACAACGCGATGTTTTCATATTTACGTTCTCTTTGTCTTCCATACGATAAGTTTTACAAGACCAGAGGCAAACTATTTTTCGAACTGTTCATTTATCGACTCGAGCGCCCCAATATCTTTTTGTAGAGAATTAAAAACTACGTCATAGAAGCATAGTTCCATTTAGAAAAGTTACATCACTATTGAATTATCTTATTTATGTTCTACATTCTATACATTTAATCTTAAATTAATAAAATAAGAATATACTTGCTGTCATGTAAAATTTATTGAAACTGACTGTTATTCAGGTTTCCACACATATACACTGAACGAAACGACGCATACGGAACGCGAGGAAGACGAAATCCTAACGGTGAAATACGAGGATGGTAGATGGTCGAAACCCTACTACGATTGCGGCGGTGGAAATATTTGGATGTTGACCTACACTGTTCCCTTTTTCGGATACATCAACGACACATACTTTTTCAAGTAAGTCGTTTATATTCTATGAATTTCGAAATTGCAGTGGTAAATGCTGCAAATGCCAGAACCGATGATTTTCAATGTAGACAGGAAACGCGTATATGGTTTTTTCGTTCTACACTTATTTCGTTTATCTGTGGAATTTTATGGATGTTTCGAAAGGAAGATTTGTTCGATAAATTTTTTAATCGTGTAAATTTTTCTTTTAAATAATTCTTTTTTAAATTTAATTTTATCGAGGTCGTTTATTTTATAATATCCCTTTTTTTTAAGCTGAATCTTTCATTAAAACTAGAATTCCCCTAAATCGTGTACCATTCGAATTTTAAGTAAAATAATGAATAACGCAATTAGTATAATTAATGCAATTTCATTCAATTTTTTTGAACCTAACATTTTCGTTTCCTGTCTATTGTAATTCACCACTATCGTGCTATTAATTTATTATATGCACTATCTATCTATGCTTGCTATTTTGTTATAATAAATAAATCAAATGAATCGAAGAATCTCCGAGAAGGAATTTTCAAGATTTCTTCTAATTCTCTGTAAATTGAACAACATCGCAGAATTGCAAGATCTTTCTCTTTTATAGACACCAAGCAATTTCTTTCATGATCAACGCAATGTAACTTATGATCGTCTCGTTTATGGTAGTAATATGGAGAACCATAACAGGCCATATAATAGTCTTATTAAAACTCGTACGTCAAACTGAAGATTTATAGAGATTAAATTTGATAGCAGATTTATAAAGATAGAAATTTCGCTCCGTCGCTTTTCAGTATTTCAGCTAATATACTTCGATATCTTCGTCAAAAAGATTTTTACGATAAAGGTACAAGCGATCGTTGATATCTGTGATAGCCGTCGACGACCATATTCGCCATATTGTTCGATAATAAAATTTTTATTCTTTCCGTCGTGGGATTAGACATTTTAGAAATTTTCGAGAAACAATAGGAACAAATTTTTTACTTCCTAGTAGAAAATAAGTAATTTTAATATTTATTGACGATAAAGCGTTGTTCCGTTCGTTGGGAGCTTCACGTCACGAATATAGCTTTTCAAATCGCTTGCGAACGAAGCGGCTTATATATTCTTTTTTTTTTTTTTCCCAAGAGTTATTACAAAAAAATTTTGAAAAACTGTGTGGCAACAGCTGGAACGATAACGGACGCGTTTTTGAACTATGAATTCCTCAATTTCTCCGCAACTGTCGATCGTCTGCACTTTTTAAACTTTCTAATAAAACTTTCTTCCATACGCGCCATTTTGGGCAAGTAACGCTGTACAAATATGACATTTTGTTTCATTAACCTATTAACCAATTTCTGATGTATTAATATACAAGTAGCAATTTTAAACTTCTTTCAGACCACTCATTTCCATATTTGTTTAATTGTATAATTTTTGTCCATGTGTAATATTCTGTTTCACTAATCTGTTAACTAATTGGCAATATATTATTCTAATGCACTTGTAGCAATTAAAAATTATCTTTATTTCTTCCCTTAGCATATTTGCATATAGTATTTCATAATTTATTTCCATATATAATTTTCTAATGTAATTCCATATATAATTGTATATTTCATTACGCCATTCATCTCTTTCATTATCCAATTAACCAATTGATAGTATGTTAATCTAAAAGTAGAAAAAGTTTTTCTTCTCCATTTTTCTTTTATTCAATTTGTACTTTGCAATTTGTACAACTGGACATTCAGTAAATTTTTCTAGCTAAATAGTAATTTGAAACTATTTTTAGTCTGTCCCCTTGTATATTTCCATGTATAATATTCTGTTTCACTAATCTGTTAACTAATTATATTATTGTAATGCACTTGTAGCAATTAAAAATTATCTTTATTTTT
>CM026176.1:2227675-2278152 GCA_014825975.1 Bombus haemorrhoidalis | reverse complement strand
CATATTTGCATATATTATATTTATTTCCATATATAATTTTCTAATGTAATTCCATATATAATTGTATATTTCATTATGCCATTCATCTCTTTCATTATCCAATTAACCAATTGATAGTATGTTAATCTACAAGTAGAAAATTTTTTTCTTCTCTATTTTTCTTTTATTCAATTTGTACTTTGCAATTTGCCCAGCTGGATATTCAGTAAATTTTTTAGCTAAATAGCAATTTCAAACTATTTTTAGTCTGTTCCGTTGCATATTTCCATGTATAATTTTATAATCTTCGTGCATGTATAATATTCTGTTTTATTAATCTATTAACTAATTGGCAAGTAAAAATTTTCTCTAGTCCATCCATTTGCATATTTCCATGTATAATTTCATAATCTATTTTCGCATGTAATTGTATACTTTATTTTCATAATTTATAAATTTCATAACTTATTTTAATGTACAATATTCTCTTTCTCTAATCTGTTAACCAAATTGGTAATACATTAATTTACAAGTAGCAATTTTAAACTTCTTTTGGTCCAGCGCTTTTTTTTGTATATTTTCACACACATATATATCTAAAATTTAATATACGAGGTTAAATTATATATATATATTTAAAATTTAATGTAGAAGGCTAAATTATATATATATACATTTTCACGTTCAATCTATTTTCTTGTACATAATATACATGCAATATTGCGTGAAGGTAAATAGCATAGAACTAACAGAACTAGACGCACGTGATTAGAATAAACAAATAATGGAATGTTTACTAAATACGAGCTTTAAACAAAACACACAATTGTGTAGAGAAACCTTGATATCGAATAATATAGAAGCTTCGCATATGTTATATCTTATATCTATAATATATGCTATGTACTATATCTCGACAAATTTCAGCTTTTTCACTCACCCACACTGTCCCTTTCACGTATATCATCGTGTGCCCTAGGCAATTAATTTCCAATATAATCAACGGATCATATTTGTTCAAATGGTAATAATATATGTTTCCATTTTATCACAAATATTATTCGACTAGATTTGAAAGTTTTGTAACCTCTTTTTATTATGTTAATTGACGTGAATTTCATTTCTGTTTCATCGATGTATTTTACTTCATCATATTCCACATTTGTGAGAATTTTTAGAATAGTTAGAATTGAAGAAACTTTGTAGTTCAGCTATTGTAATTTCTTCATTTGTAAATCCGTTTGGCATAATGCATTGTAAAATTATTACGTTGAATAGGAAACTTCTTCAGGCGTTAAATCAGGTTTTACAGGAAGCTTCACGCCAATTTTCCCAAATATCGGTTCACACGAGAAAATCACAGGAATATTCAAATGATAAATTAATACAAGCTAACGAGATTCCATAGCTTCATTGTAAATTCTACATTCTGGTATATGTGTTTTATAGTAAATTCGTTCTTTATTAACGCGGTTCAATGGTATTCAATAAGAAATAAAATTCAAATTCAAATTTCAAAAAACGATATTCCGTATACATCGACTTGAATGCCGTGCAAGAATTCCATGTTGTTTCAACACTATTAAATTATACAATACAAACAAATCCTCCAAGCAACTCGGCTCTCGTATTTACTATACAATATCAATTACAAAACACCTACTTGGCGAAGATCATCAAAATATTTAAACACTCAACAATTAATCCTTCATTAAATTAATAAACCGTGATATTTAATGGGATCGTTTTCAGTACCAATTGTATATTCAATATATTGGGTTGGCAACTAAGTGATGGCGGATTTTGCCAATGCCACCTATTGACAAAATCAACAATCACTTAGTTGCTAAACCAATACTACTATTCATGCTGTATACTAATTTTTTGCTTAACGTACGTTTGCAGCAAACATCTTGCAGCTTTTATACACATCATACGTAATATACGTAATACGTTAGTGGGAATTTTCTGCGCTATGCGTTGCGATATCTTCATCAGCCACTGTATACAACGAAGATTCTTTTACTTCGAAACATGTGGCAAAGTTGAGAACAATTTCCTATCGTTTATGCGCCAATCTGTTTAAGCGTGAAAGGTTAGGCGTGAAAGTAATAGCGCATTATTTATCTGTGCTTATCTGTAGGATCAACTAGCTCGATGACGTGGCAGGGTCGCCTGAACCAACGGAAATTCTAATCCGCCCAATTGTTTCTAATTTATTGGACGAACGCACGCGAACAACTGTGCGGATTCATGCGAGAGCGATTTAATTCGATGTTTCGGCGCGGAAAATTTCAATCTGGTGAAGAAGCAACGACAAACAAGATTTATTCGTTTTAATAACCACGCAAACAGACAGCCATAGGTAATTGAATAGAGGCTATGCGCCTCTTCTCTATCTTCCATCTGAAACTCTTAAAATCGTTTGAATTTTACGTTTGCGCATTTTCATCTGTGCGTTCGTTCGTTTTTATTTGGATTGCTAGCTAAGGGATAGTGTATTTTGTCATTAGGTGGTAATGTAGGACACTTAGTTGCCAACTCAATATCTATCGGCGAATAGAACTATTTGCAAGAGACAGATTCACGATATTGTTCTCTGGAAATTATTTGATCGCGATGTTTGAGTTATAGGAGTCTAAAAGTAATTATTACAGTATCTCTGCGTGCTGATGCAGTACCATGTAATAGGATCCAAATGCAGATCGTATAGTAATATATGAAAATGTAGTACATTTGATACGGTTAAACGTAATGGCAGATTGAAATGCATTCGAATATTTCAAATACTTTAGTGGTTTCGACTATACAGGGATACTAGAATATAGCCAAGTTTATTACGTATATTCAATATATACTACACGCTATATCAAGTATAACAACATTGAATACGTGATAAAGCGTATTGAATATATTTGATATACCTCTGTGTTCATTACACAGTATATTAGATTGTATATCAAGTTGTATGGATATTTTGGGTTGGCAATTAAGTGATTGCGGATTTTGTCAATGCTACCTAATGGCAAAATCCGCAATCACTTAGTTGTCAATCCAGTACAATTAGAATGTAATTATATTTGTACGTTTAAGTATATTATTTTATATTGGAACGTATCAAATTAGTATAATATGTATAATTTACCTCAGCATATTTTAGGTTTAACATACTTGAAGCATTTAATATTATTGTGACATTCTGAAAATTACATTTGCATGTGTTATACCACATAATATGGTAATGTAACAATAAAATGGTGTAACAAGAGGACAGTGTATATGTTGTTCTCACTATTTAACACCATGTTTCGAAAAATACACGCAATACTATTATTAAAAGCTTAGTATCGTACAATTATATTGTATTATAATATATTATTATATCCTGCAATGTTATTTATTTCCAAATTGTAATGAAAACTGAGTATGTTGAGAAGTTATAAATACTCTGTTTTGAGGAAAGTTTTTTTCTTCGGTAAACACCGTCACAGCAGCTCGGTGTGCAGTCAAGCGTAAACGTGACCGCTGACGATCTTTCTCGCGCACCGTCCACTGTTTTGGCGCGGCAACTCATTCGGCGGGAGTGACACGTCGGTCGAGTTACGTAAGCTTGTTAAAATAATGGAAACCGTAACGCAGAAAAAAAACTAAATATAATAATAAGAAAGAAAAAGCAAACTAAACGCAGAAAAATATACAACACGAGCATACTGATTGAAAAGGAGAATAAAAGGATGAGACTGTGTTACGATCGTCGACCCTATCGATTGCTGCAAATGCTCGAGTTAGTAGCACGAGCCCTGATTATGATTACGAGCGGCTAAAGTCACGGCAAAATACAACCGGCTATCCGGAGATTTAACGTTCCTGGGTTTACTGGGATTCCCATCGACGTCATGGCTTTTACTCGCCAACAATGTGTGCCGAATTTCATCGCGTATTTCCACACACGTATACGCTGTATCTGTCCGCCTCTGGCTAACTCCGCTATCAATCAATAGAAACACATGGAAGGAATATGCGCGTAGAAAAAGATGATATTCCTTCTCGTTCCACCTGTTCGTCAGATTAAAATTCCGCCCTCTTTTTTAATCGATCGAAATTTGGAGGTCAGCGATTTTGAAATTTCTTTCGAGCGGATTTTTAAAGATTTAACATTTTCAAAGATTTTTTATGTACAGAGTGACCCATAAAATCACTAACCCTCAAATTAAAAAATTATGAAGGTTTGGATTATATAAGTAATTCTTTTTACGTAAATTTTTTTGCTGCTCAAATTCATTCCGAGGGGGTTAAAACCGACCCTTACGGATTCGGCAATTTTTGTAGTTTGTGACGCGCGATCTGTACGAAACTGAACGAGAGTATTCGGACGAAAGTTACTTGCTTCAATTAGGACTACTATTTGATAAAAAATTTCTGAAACTTTTAGCTAGATGTAAAATGTAAAATCGGAAAATACCCAGATTTCTTCACGGGTCAATCTGATCCCTTTAGAGTTTGGACAGCAAAAAAATTGCCCGATACATACCCACATATCCTCCACGTATCCCCAAAGTTTCATAATTTTTCGAATTTGCGGGTTGAGGAGATATGCCCTTGTCGCTGGTAATTCTGCTACAACAGGCAAAGAGGAATTGTACGTGAAAAAGCAAATTGAATTATACAGTGTAAAATTTCTACAAATATTGTACAAATTCTACGATACAATGAAACGAATTATATTTATTCAAATAGAATTCTAAATAATAAATTTAAAAAATAAGAATTATAAATAATTTAATAAGAAATTATAATATTGTAATAATATTATCCACTAATATCCTAATTTAATGATAAAATATTTTATCTCCATACGATATCGATATCAATTTTATGAATATTCTTGGTTGGAGAATTGGTTGAACGCTCCATTGACCTATAGCCGTTGCAAGATACATTTTAGAACATGGAATGAATTCGATGAACCATCCGGGTACATGGAACGAACGTAGCCTTCCAGTTATGAGAAACGGGCAATATTTTCATATTTCACCACACGTCGACCGGCTATTCGACAGCTTTACCAGCTTTCATCCCCCTTCTGAATATAAATAATCTTGCACTCGTGTCAAGATCTGCTCGAATTTTCTAGACTCGAGGGTTCAGGGATTTACGCTGATTGCACACATTTATCTCCACCATTTTCTCTGTTCTACCACATTTTTCTCTTTCTTTTTTTTTTATTTAATATCTTTCGTTGTATCATCTGGAAGGTTGTCAATCATAACAATTACGTGTATTCTATAAATGTATACATATTTAAATAATAGTATTTGCACGCTTAATTAATAGCAGTGACTTTAATCAGTGCTACTAATTAGCAAATAATTAGTAAGTAATTAGCGATAGGTTGATGAATTAATTGTATTGGGTTGATAACAATTACGTGTATTCTATAAATGCGTACATATTTAAATAATAGTATTTGCACGCTTAATTAGTAGCAGTGACTTTAGTCAGTGCTATTAATTAGTGATAGGTTGACGAATTAATTATATTGGGTTGATAACAACTACGTGTATTCTATAAATGTGTACATATTAAAAGAATAGTATTTGCACGCTTAATTAATAGCAGTGACTTTAATCAGTGCTACTAATTAGCAAATAATTATTAAGTAATTAGTGGTAGGTTGATGAATTAATTGTATTGGGTTGATAACAATTACGTGTATTCTATAAATGCGTACATATTTAAATAATAGTATTTGCACGCTTAATTAGTAGCAGTGACTTTAGTCAGTGCTATTAATTAGTGATAGGTTGACGAATTAATTATATTGGGTTGATAACAACTACGTGTATTTTATAAATATGTACATATTTAAATAATAGTATTTGCATGCTTAATTAATAGCAGTGACTTTAATCAGTGCTACTAATTAGCAAATAATTAGTAAGTAATTAGCGATAGGTTGATAAATTAATTGTATTGGGTTGATAACAATTACGTGTATTCTATAAATGCGTACATATTTAAATAATAGTACTTACACGCTTAATTAGTAGCAGTGACTTTAGTCAGTATTACTAATTAGCAAATAATTAGTAAGTAATTAGTGATAGGTTGACGAATTAGTTATATTAGGTTGGCAATTTTGTCATTACCACCTAATGACAAACTCCGCAATCACTTAGTTGTCAACTCAATAGTTTATACTTTTCTTTCTTTTACAATGTGTCTTGTTCGATATTCTTTTTGATTTTTTTTTAAAGGAAATTTCATCATCGTCATTTTTAGAATATGCAATATCGGTAGCTTTGGCGACTAAAATACCGTGTGTTATAATAAAGTTGTAACGCGTTAGGCGTAGTTGCCGTTCTGTCTATTTCTGAATTGTTTGTAGCGTGCGCGCGTGAAAGGTACAGACAACCAAGAAATTTCTTCTTAGGAAGAAGAGGCGCGAAAAAACGTTACGAGCCTCGGTGTGTTTTACTTCCGGAGGATACTGTCGCGCTACAAATATGTTAAGACAGGTTTTATTGGGTTGGAAACTAAGTGATTGCGGATTTTGTCATTACCATCTAATGGTAATTAGATAACCTCACTTAGTTGCCAATGCAATATAGGAATTTATGACTATTCTCAATAAATTGTTTCTAACATATTTCTAACAAAGCTGCTAGTAGAAAATTCACAAGTGAAGTTTACTCGGCGTTGTAACATGTTTCAAACGAACTTGTATTAAAACAATTATAACTAATTTAGGTTAGGTCTGTTGCTTCGATCAACCGCGCCAAGCGATTGAACTTCATATTCTCATATCCTGATTATTTCTATTAACGTGTAACATTCTAAAATAAATATAAATTCTATTACACATAATTACCGCCGTAGCACCATATCACCTTTATACTTGTCCTTTACTAAGGAACTTCAATTTGGTTGACACAGCTGACCTGGACCTACCTTAAGAAGACGTAAATTTCCAATAAAATCCAACCTTATCTCGTCGATATTTAATCTAATCGATATTTAATCTAATCAAGTTGATAATTCGCACGTAAAGACCCAAGTGTCATGCTTCAGTAACTTTACAAACGGCACTTGCCGCTTCGATATTTCAGGAGTGGATGATCCACGACAGTTTATCTCTGGGAATGGCGCATTAGTCATTGTCAGTGGGGATTATCATCGAAACGCCAGCGCCGATAAAAAGGAAACTTAGTGACAGAACATTAATAAAATCGATTCTTTTCGAAAATTTCAAACCGAGTATTAACATCGCTTCTCCCCTCCCCTCCCCTCCTCCTAGTTTCTTTTTTTTCGCTATAGAATACGAGTACATCGATCGTACGTAATTAATCATCCCGGGACGAAAAACAAATCGTTATTCTAGAATTTCTGACACGCGAATCGTGTCGTTCGATTGAAATAACCGACGGCGCCGATTCTAATGTTGATTTATGACGATTTTTATTAGCATATCAGCTGTCAAACAGTTGTTTTGTCATAGTTCACCGCATAGTTCAACATTTGATTTATCGTTTTGTGTTATACCGTTAAGTGAATGAATAATTCAAATTTCTTTTTTTTTTTTTAAGCGTTAAGAAGTTCAACGATAAGACGAAATGATTTTCCAGCCCCTCTCTGTGATTACTCTATGGCTTGCACGTTGCCATTGGAGACGACATTTCGTTTAGCGGGGTTGCAACATAACCTCAAAAATATAATCGATTCGTAAGCGTCAATAATGGCAAGAGGTAATGTGCATGTCTGTCATTGTGTTATTTATGAATTGCAACGATGAAAAAAAGGCATTCAGATCGATTTGTGTATAGAATTTATAATTCATAATCTATATCGTATGTCAAATGTTTATTACAAGTTTATTAAAGGTATCTTTATTCGAAGGAGGAATCATTAGTGTATTAGCATCAGTATTTTATTATTAGTAAATTGCAATTCATAATTTGTGTGAAATATTCTTAAAAATTTTCATGTTCTCAAAATTTTCTTAAAAATGGGAGGACAAAACCATCGACGTATTAGTACCAGTATTTTATTAAACCCATACGTACAATTCAAAATTCATAATCTGACCAGTGTATTGTATCCAGATGTGTATCATCAGTGTATTAGTATCAGTGTTTTTTATTTAAAGATACATGCGACTGAGAATTCATAATCTATGGGAAAAAAGCAAATTTTTATTCAAATTAGAAAGATACGTTTGCCTGTAAAATAGCTGATATGATATTATAGAACAGCATTACGTGTTCAATGGCTACTAATATATTTTCCTTTCTTCTCTATCACACACTCGTATTTTCGCACATTTTCTATCTGTTTTATTTTTAAACAACATTCAACGTAACAAAAAATATACATCCGTACTAAACTACACGTTTTTTCACTATTTTCATAGAAGATACATTATTTCTTGAACATCCTGTAGAAAAACAAATCAAAGTCGATGCGAGTTTTGGAAATTCGCTGGGACGGGTAGTTCGCCAGTTTCCTGTGTTTTTTCGCGATCCATTCGTCAACCAAACCGTGAAAGTGGTCTCGTTTTCCGGAAGTCACGTTCCAAGCGGTCGCTCGACGCGAAATCGCCAGATAGAGGGCAGCACGATAGCTATAGAATCGAATTTACCTATGAAACTGAAACTGTGGAACGTGTAATTACGGAGAAACCGTGATGCAGAAAATTGGATCAATAATAATAATAACAATAGCAATCCAACAACGGCAATAATGATAATAATAGTAACAATAATTAGAACCGGATTTATTAAATTCATTTTGTCTACTATTATTACGTGATTATTTCTCCTTTCATTGTTTGATTAATTTGTATCTCAGCTATTATGATCATCAGTGTCAATGTAAATTTCTATCGAAATTTTAGCACATTGCATAAACGACTACGGTTATTTGTTCTACTAGTCTTTTTACAATCGTTTACATCGTAATTAATTAATTTAACAAAAAAAAAAAAAAAAAGGAAAAATAGTGCGTCATTAATTATTTTATTTATCGTCTGATTTTTTATCTAGTTACTCTCTCATTTCACTGAATTTGCAGCTGTCGATAAAAAGATTTGAAAAAAGCAACGAAACGGGTAACAGTGTACCATTGTTTCAGAAACATTAATAATGTTATAAAAATTTTTGTGATGAAAAATTATGCGAAAGACATAGCTGTACTTTCTGTTTTTAATAGAAGAATAATTATAATCATTCGTTTACAAAATTAAAGGAATTATAACAATCGGTTTCTTTGTTCTTTGAATGGAAATAATTTACAGATTCAATGTGTTTCTAACTTTGAAATGAATTTATTTGGCATATTTTTCTATAGAAGTAAAAGACATGAATTTTCTTTATTTTTACATGAAAATAATTAATTAGCTTTAATTGCTGTTAACAAAAAATATATCCGTTTGACAGTTCGCGGAAAATTTATTTAAATGGTCTCATCGTTGGTGAAAAATAGTTATTTTCGTATTTGATGTGGCTTGATTTGAAGTCGAGTGGAAGATGTCGCATTCTTGTTAAAATTCCAGCGACGTTCGCGCTATCTGGCGTCGGGGAATCCATTTCCGGTCTTCAAAGGACCAGGGAAAGATTAAAAGCCAATTGTGATTTCTTTTTCTCAGGGAATTCTTTTACGAATAGTGAGACAAAGCTGAAACGACGTTGAAAATTCATGAATCAGAAATTATACTCTTTATGAAGTGGTGTTTTCTTCAGATCCAGAAAAATGATCTAATTACTTCTTTCAACGGACCAATTCCAATCTGCAATTTGCTTATCGTTTCGGAGCTTTGTCTATCTCAAATTGGGAAATTAACTGGAAAATTGGAAGATTTTAATTTTTTTTAAATCGGGCAGTTTAAAATATGAAAATCTGTAAGATTTCAATGGTTCGGAATCTTTCAATTTTTAAGATTGCACAGTTCCAAATTTGCGAAATTTTGCAATTTTAAATGTCTCAAACGTTTCGTACCTTTCAATCTCGCAAGTTTTCGATTACACAGAATTTAGAAATTACATAATTCGCCTCTCACAGATCTCGAATCTTCGAAACTACAAAATGTTAATCTTCCAACAAAATTCCCACCATATTTCACAAATCCGAGAAACTAAAAATTCCAAAATTCCCCGGGAACCTGACATGTCGAAAAATCCCTAGAAACGTAACGTTTCAAAATTCTCCTAGCAACTGCGTCTTGCGAAGTCTAGTAACTTGAAGCTCATTTCTCACATTCTACCGAACAATCATAAATCACGGTGAGAAAAAGTTGCCAAAGTTGCCAAAGGGGCAAAAGGCTATGAATGAAGCGAAACGTCGAATAATTTCGGTAGGACAAATCTGCATTGTAGATCGGCTGTTTAATAATTCGAGGCAAGTGTTTGGTAATAAGGTTTGGCTGGTGTTGGCAATGGCGCTACATTCATGACGGTGCAAGGCTGTAGCCTCAGGGGATCCCCCGTGAGCCGTGGCCCGTGGAATGTGGCTAAACACGTCTTGGCTCACGGCCAATCTCGTTTCATCCCCTGCAGCTGTCGCTGCCACTTATCATTTCTTATCTTCACCAGGTCAAAAGTCACTCGGTACAATGGGATCCTCAGTTGAAACGCATTTTCACGCGATTTAAGAATGATATACCCTACTGTTTAAAGGTCACACCATATTCGAAATTAGGCAGTCACGAAAAGTACCGTAACACAATTTTAAATTAGATTAAATTAGAAAATGTCGATAGTATTTGACTTCCTTAATTTAGTATTATTCCGATCTATTTCTGCATTGTACAAATTTGTCTTTTTAAATCGGAAGGTTTTAGCATCAACGATCTATAGTTGCAAAATTTTATGTTTGCAAATGTTTAAGATTATACGACTTGAAATTAATAATAATTCAAAAAGTTTGTTAATATATTGAAACTGAAACTATGTGTTATATATTTTATTATAATTTATTTGGTTGATCGATTGAAATTTATGTAAAATTTTTCCGTGGTATACGAAAAGGCTTTCTAAGTTTTCCTTTATGATCATAGTACATCGGCGTTCTTAGCGGTGGGTCAATTATGGTCCTTTTGCTCCGGCGCCCTCGCCGCTCTCCGTTCTCGTTTTCCTCGACATTAGAAAATTCGTCATCAGAACATTCTTCGTCGTTAGAATCCACTTCGTCAACGGAACATTCTTTGTCGTTAGAATAATCCACTTCGTCAATAGAACGTTCTTTGTCGTTAGCACATTCTTCGTCATTGTCACATTTCTTATCGTCAGCACATTCTTGTGGCATTTCGTTCTTGTTATCCGCCATTGTAGCTGTAAAAATTTGTATTGTAAATATTTCTTTATCATATACGGATATAATAAATTTGAAAAAAAAAAAAATGGAAAAGGAAAAGACTGAATGTTTCAAAGTGAATTACATATTCACGGGTATATTTTTCTTTTTTGCAAGTGCAAAAATGCATGTGTACTTTCTTAATAAGAAATTCCTTTCCTTTCCCTTGCTCTTTGCAGACATCGAATTCTATGGAAAATGATAGTATTAGAGTAAAATGATCGAAAATTGATTAAAAATAGCAAAGAAAATAAGTCCTAGTTAAATTCAGGCTGTACTCGTATCTTGTTAAGCAAATACTTATCAGAGAATCGTTGAACTAAATAAATTATGTGTGTATTTAGGTTAGGTTTGGGTTAGGTTGAGGTTAGGTTGGTTATACGTTAACAAGCCGTACATAGAAATAACAGGCTCAAAGGTTCGAATATACGCGCAGAACTGTCCACTTAATAAACATTCCCAGTCTATGACCGGAATTAATTGAACCCATAACGAAATTCGAACCTCCTAGAACTTTTTCTGATCTCGTAAATGCTGCTCATTTTACAACTCCTTCTCCTAACCTCATTAATGAACGAGCTATAAAATAAATGAGAATTTTATGTGAAAAATCGAGGAATTTTAATATGAAATTGTTGCATCGAAAGTGTAGAATCAATCACGTTAAATATCTAAAAAAGAAAAAAATTTCGATTTTATAATAATGCAATGATTTAGGAATGATGACAAAATTGTTTCACAATTTTTTACAATTTCAATTGTATGAAAAAAAAAAAAAGAAATTAATTTCATTCTGTTTCTTAAAATCTTTAGCAGCAGAATTCAATCGTGTAAATTGGTTAGGAAAAAAAAATAAAAAGAAAAAGAAAGAGAATGGAAGAAAATGAAGAGAATTCGCAAATGAAATATGAAGTATTTACAAAACGTTGGCTTTTAATAGTTTAATTAAACTCACTGAAACTCGTAAATTTTCTACCTCTGTGTGCGGTTCGCTTTCGCAAGATTCCTACTTTGTAATGCTGTTCCGTTTGCAACGTCTTCTTTGGTACTAGCCGAAGAACGCGCGTTTCTCGCCGTATGTATCTTCTCATTTATCTTTATCTCTCTCATCTCCTTTTCCTTACGCTCTTAATCTGACTGACGTAGTCCAAACATTTTTCTCAGGTAAACATTGTACTTACAAGTAATATTAGGTACATCCAAACACTGTAATATATATATTTGCTTCTCGAAATATGAATCGTTACACATGTACTTTCTGGAATGTTGATATGAAAGATATAAAAGATATGGGCAAGATATAAATATAAAAATAAATATAAAAATAAAAGATATGGACAAATATATAGAAATACACGAAAATACACGAAGATATACATTTGACGGTCAAACTATTAGATGAAAAATATTAAATTATTTAATTTATGTTTGTTATAACATTACATTATCGTTTGTCTAAAGTTTAGAGACTAACTGATCGAAATTTCAGTTCGCGAAATTTCGTATTTCTTGGAATATTAGTAATATTTCATTAAATTTCAAACATTTTCCGATTGCAAGCGTAAATTTGGAAAATATATAGTGGCTGGGTAAATATACAATGGGCGAGCAAATGTACAGTGTGGATGATTGTTTGTCTGAAATTTGAGAAAGAATAAAAATAAAAATTCCGGTGGAAATCGAAAGTTGGGTTGGAGTTTTCTGAATTTTTGATAAATGGTAGTTTGTCAAATTATTGCGGAGGTAGGAACGAATTTACGGAATGTAACGCGAGCGATGAAGTTATCATTTGCCCGGGAAGGCGTACAGTGGAAAATGTAAGCTGAGGTCTGAAGAAGAATGAAATTGAGAATTTATTAAATCGCCACGCGCTTTCCTGAACTCGTCGCAATATTTTACCAAATTTTTCGCGTTATTTAAAAATATCCAGTGCACCATGAATTTATCAGGATTATCTTGCAATCATTATTCGAAACTTAAACAAGATCGGAATTGAAAATCAAAGTTGTATCTATACACCTTTTGGACTTTTCATGATATCGTATAAAAACAGTGTCCGATTTAATTATCATCAAAGTTACTTTGGAATTATTTTGTATTCAAAGTAGGAAGAAGCTGATTGCTATCAAATATCATTATCTGTGATCCACGATATTAAAATTCTACCTACTTACTGACTTAACTCATGATCGGATATAGAAACGGATACTCCGTAGTATTCTCTGAATTAATTTAAATACAAATATTTTTGTTTGCGAATGTAATCGACGATTTAATCTTTTCCATGGGATTCGCAGGTTCTTTCCTTGAAATCCACTTCTCGTTCTTCGTGTTTAAACTTTAAACTCTGAATCCAGTTTTCTTTCTGTGAAAGGCGAGCGACTTGCTCGATCACACTGTTGTTCCGTGTGAATTGGGTTTCTGGAAAGTCGTTTCCAGGTATTGAATTGCAAAGTAATTCGACACGAACCGGGATCGCTGGGAATGAAGTGATTCTCAAATCTTTTTTGCTCGTCGAAATATCCAGGTTTACCCGTTTCATCATGGTTTATTTCGAGCATCATCGATTTTTCTTATCGCGTTTTGATAACGCAATTTTTCGTTATCTCGACACGTACGTTAGTTTGTGTTAAACATTGTAGAATTGTTAGGTTATTTATCATGGAATGATGGTATTGGAGAAAACGGAAAAATGTAAGAAAATAATTGACTCTCCTTACAGTTTGGAAATTAGCTTATTTAATAGAATTGAATAGATGAAGTTTTGAAAGAAGAAAAAAATATGAGTTTGAATGATAATTTTTATATGGTTTGTTGGGTGGGAGGTGTGGATGTTTTGAATTGGGAGAGGTTAGAAGGTGTGTGGAAAGGCGGAGATGCTACTGCTGACTGTTCGCGGCCAACTAGGGAGACAAGTACGGGAAGGCTTAGTGGCCAGCGACAAAAATTGAGTGGAAGGGGAAATAATGGTCATCTTTTGAGGAACCGACTCGAGAATATTTATGCAGTTTCGTTGTTATAAATTGCTTGTTAGTATTTTACCTATTATGTATTTCAAAAAACAGTACATTTTATAGAATAAAACATACAAATTGTTATATTATTAAAAATGCTGCAAATTTGTATTACTGACAGAAAAATTCCCTCCTGTGATCTATGATTGGCCAATTCCGTTGAAATTTGATCAATTTTTCGAGAGTACTTACATGGTTACAAGCTATTTTCGAAGCTTCTAAGAATATCCTCCATCGTATTGTAGGCGTATCTTTTGGAAAGCGGAGATATCGACTGACTTTTACCGCAGACTGATGGATGGTTATGGGACGGGCCGTTTTATCAGTCAGCAAACGAGTACGTCGAATTCCATTGACATCACGACATGCCTTTCGACACGTGTTGACCTTAATGATGCTGAAAATCGGATTTTAAATATGCTGTTTGAACGTCTGAACCCATTCACTGATGGTCCTAATTTCCAACCTCGTTTCCCGATCGAAATGATAGATTTCAAATTTTGTAAACTTTCCACTCACTGATGCGGGTATTTTCAACAAAATTAATTTATATCCATGTACATTTGATGTTATGTGCATACCAGGTAGAATATTTCTGCAATTTCATATTTCTGTAAACGCAACCAAATGAATAAAAGCTAAATAAAAATTTATTTATGCAACGAGAGATATTTCAATATTTTTCAATAAATCTTGTCACTTTTAAATTATTCATAAATGCATTAACGTTCTTATTTTAATAACAATTACTTGTAGGAAATATTACAGTGGAAGATATTTTAATTGGTGATATTATTCACACACAATGGTCTCTCGTTCGACGAATATAAATAAATATCGCGTGTGTAAATGTGAAGTAGCAATCGGTATTAAACAATTTATACGCTATGAGTCTAAAATATTTCGTTTCCCACGGCCGATATCGGTTTCGGATTAACCTGTTAATTGAAACGACAAAGCTTCCGGTGAGTTCGTATTCATGCGATCGTTTCCATTGATTACACCGGAATCATTGATGAAAGAAAGACAAAAAGAAAAGGAATACATAGAGATATGTGAAATAAAATGTAATAAAATATACAGCGTATGAGAATGGAAAAATCAATGTTTCAAAAGTCTTCCAACTTTTTTCATCTATTATTGTCAAAAATTTGTAACAGCCATTGTGCATTATTTGAGAAGAGCCAATGAGTACGATATATGCAACGGAATATAATGAAAATGGAGCGTTTCTTTTTAATTAAATTGGCAAATCATTATGATTAAAATTGTGCTTTGGAAATAAAATACGAACGAACGTTATAATTCAATCGGTTCGAATTTACACATATTTTTCGTAATAGAATATCAGAGGAAACAATTGTTTTGGATAACTAAACGATGTGATTAACGACAGGAGTTGAATATTAGAAAAGATCGCGCAAGATCGGAAGAAATATCGTAGGAGAGAATTGTTTATCTCGAAAGTGCAAATATTGTGAGAGGGACGTCTTTTTTACTTGATGGGAAAAAGTGCCTGTTTTCGATGATATTTTTCATATCGTATTTACCTTCGTAACAAATAACTTTTTCATGTTCCAATTACCAAACCTCGAATGGCAAAAATCACAAACTTTCAAATATCTCAAATTACAGAATCACATAGCACAAGTAAATATTTTCATCTACTATCCGACAATCTTCTTTTTTTTTTATCTACGATCATAACTTAAACTGAACTAAGTGGCCATACAATTTACAGAAAGGACCTAAAATGGTTAATTCATAAATAGTAATTGAAATAATTTAAATATAAATATTTTTATTAGTCAATCCGATCGTCTATTGGAATTCACAGAATTACAATTTTATTCCCCGGAATATCTCAGAATAACACAATGGGTGTATCTATCGCAGCTTCGGAGACCTTTTGTCAGATTACAGATCGCATCGAGCCATTTCTACCCGGACGATAACTCGTTTAACGACTTCAACCGTCTCTCTTTCTCTCTCTCTTTCTCTTTTCTTACTTTGAAAACAGGAAAGAAAAATCGTGTTTGTATGGTAATTAGGTTTTTCAGCGATGCCTGATACGGCTATCATCCTACGGGGGAGCATGTACGTACCTGCGTTTATCCGCTATTTTTCTCTTCGATTTCGTGTTTCTGTCGTTGTTAGCTTCGCGTTACGGTTCGAATTTCACATCTTCGCTCGAATTACGTTTGGCGAGTAGAAATTGAAAGCAACTTTCAATTGCAGAACAAACTTGGTTGATTAAGAGCCATTTGCGAAGGTTCCGTGAGCTATATTTGGCGGAGAAAGGTCGGGTGTTCCGTGAATGATGGTGCAACAGAAATGGAGATAACACGAGAGAAAGAAACCAGTTGAAAACGTAGATTAAAGATTTTTACACGAAGCTTTGTTCTGGAGAGAATTGGAAATCTGCTTTAAATCTCTACGATACGCGTGTACTTCGCTACGGAAGGATTTAAACTGTTGCGTAAATTGTGACGTAATAGGAAAGGCAACGATTCCATGAGAAAAGACGAGTTGAAACTGTTGAAAATTGTGGATCTTGATCGCAGAAATAAAAGTAAAGAAACACTAAGGTTACACTTCGAATTCAAATTAAAATAGTTTTAGATTTATTTGATAAAGGATGTCCAGGATTTTCGTCGATATACATTTGTACGCGTCTCAGCACTTTCTTTCTCTCTCCATCTTCCATACCAGACTGCTTGGGGAACAGTCACATTCGTCCGTTTTTCGAGACGCCGCGCACACACATACTTCCACACTCTTATATCCACATACGTGTGTCACTACTACACACGTCAATCTAGTCTAGCACACAAAATTGTACATCTCAATAGAAACAAAGTTTGTCTGTACAAAGCTTTGCTTTCAAGAAAATCGAGTTGGCATTTTTGTGGGATAAGTGCACTTGGCAACTAAGTGATTGCGGATTTTGTGATTACCATCTAATAACAAAATCCGCAATCACTTAGTTACCAAGCCCAACCTAACCTCAAACTGTCACTTGACCAGACGGAAAGGCAACAAACTGAAAATTATAATGTTAGGTTGGCAACTAAGTGATTGCGGACTTTGTCATGAAATGACAAAATCACTTAGTTGCCAAGCCCAACCTAACCTCAAACTGTCACTTGACCAGACGGAAAGGCAACAAACTGAAAATTATAATGTTAGGTTGGCAACTAAGTGATTGCGGACTTTGTCATGAAATGACAAAATCACTTAGTTGCCAAGCCCAACCTAACCTCAAACTGTCACTTGACCAGGCAGAAAGGCAACAAACTGAAAATTATAATATTAGGTTGGCAACTAAGTGATTGCGGACTTTGTCATGAAATGGTAATGACAAAATCCGCAATCACTTAGTTGCCAAGCCCAACCTAACCTCAAACTGTCACTTGACCAGACGGAAAGGCAACAAACTGAAAATTATAATGTTAGGTTGGCAACTAAGTGATTGCGGGTTTTGTCATCAGATGGTAATGGCAAAATCCGCAATCACTTAGTTGCCAACCCAATATATCTGCGCTTCCTTATTTTCATGTACGCTTAAGCGATGTTGTGAAAATTTGCGTCAATCTTATCAGAGGCGAAGCGTCGTATGAATAAATTGTATTGTGTATTTTTAATGTACTTTTCCATAGCAATTTCACCATTATTACTGAGGCAACCTCTACTGATCTGCTCGTGTAACCAGCGTACAGAACACGTAACATTGTTTCAACATTAATCCGCATTTAACAATTAACAACCGTAATACGATATACGAAACAATTTTAACAATTAATTATAACTCCATATTACGATAATTAGCTCTTACAAAGATAGAATTTTCGACGAGATACGAACTCGACGTTAGCTGGTATTTGGGAATAAATTTGAATACCAAGCAAACAAGGAATAAGGCGTTGCAACATAAAATAATTCTACGTGTAAATCGAACACGTAAATATTTGGCATGCAAAATTTTTGGCAAGTGCAGCTCGTATGGTACGTTGCTCGCCAAATTGAAACGTGTTTGTGTGTTTCTGCTGGTCGGAATTCAAGGTTTTTCGTTTAATTTTCACCCCTAATTTTATGCAGGACGCGATAAAAGCTTCGAACCATCCGGTAATTTCAGCGTTTCCGTATGATGACTTGAGAGTCTGGATTCCTTCCTCTGGTTCTTGCTTTCCCTCCGCTGATTATGCGCATAATATAGGGCGATATCTCAAACACGTTATTCCCATGTTTACGAAGCTGCAACACTAATAAATCCACGCGATTAGCTTCGCAGCTTTCCCCAAAGAGAATTATTCGCGTCGAATCTGCTTCTCCATATTTATTTACACTTTATGACATACAGACTTTATGAGGTTTGTGGATCCATAATCAAAATCGTATTTTGTCCGTTTCTGGATTCAGTGTCAGTATTTGAGAAGTCACTAGAATAGTTGTACGTAGAAATTAGTGAAGAATCGAGGTCATATTTATTGGATCAGATCTACTAAGAAACGAAGGTATTCGAATGAGAAAACACAACGACCAGAGGTTCACAGAATGACATAACACAGTAATTTTATATATAAAAAGATAGCGAGCTATGGCTTCCATTTCTTCCGCGTCTTGTGCTCCAGAGAAAACTTAAAGCTTTGGTCATGTGACTTACCTTGTTGCTCGATTCAATGCGATATCTTGCATGTAGGTTAATCAAATGGAT
This sequence comes from Bombus haemorrhoidalis, assembly GCA_014825975.1. Classification (NCBI taxonomy): domain Eukaryota; kingdom Metazoa; phylum Arthropoda; class Insecta; order Hymenoptera; family Apidae; genus Bombus; species Bombus haemorrhoidalis. The sequence continues at coordinate 2,259,099 of CM026176.1, read as the reverse complement.
CGTATTCAGCTGCACGCTGTAGGAAAGTGACGTAGAATACGGGTTTTCGTAGACCAAATTAGTGGAATATACTAATTCTAGTCAGCCATAATGGTATAGAAGTCACGTGGAGGCGACATAAGCAAAATACCACTTGCCAAAGTAGTATTGGTATTGACAAGCTAAAGTAGCATTGGCCAGACACGTAGAAAAGGATCGTCGCTAGTTAGACAAGTGGAAGGAGCCTTTAATGCACCGACAAGTGAAATCAGTTTTGTTATTGACCAACTCGGAATGAAAGTTTTAGTAGTCGGACCTACAGAAGAAGACCGGCCAGACAGGAAGTTTCCTGCAACCAGATAAGTAGAAGAAGGTTGTCGCTAGTCGGACAACTGAAAAAGATGACCACAATTGAGGCAAGTCGAGTGGGGCTTCTTATAGCAGGATAAGTCAGAAAGGGGCATTGAGACAAAGTAATTGTCAATATCACAAGTTAAATGGAATCGTCTCTGGCCAAACATACGACCGAGGAGAACATATTTGGTTTAGTAAACAGAAATCGTACAACTCCCAACTAGTTTCTCGCTGTAAGATTATTAGCCAGGATGAGTTGAATGTAGGTTTGTGTCTAGCTAAGAAAGTAGAACAGAACAATCCCTAATTGGACAAATAATATGTGTAAAGACGTTCCCAATTGGGCAAAATCCGGACGAATAATTTCTTATGAAATTTGAAGGGTAGAAATTCAGATTGGACAAGTGAAACGAGATTATGCCTCGTCAGGCGAGTGGAACAGGCAAGCACTGTATCAGGCAAGTAGATTAGGAAGCAAACATGGTCAGGCAAGTGGAATATGGATAGCATGTGTTTAGGCAAGTGGAATAAGAGACATATTTAGTTAGACAAATGAAACAGTATTCTCTGTGCTGAATCAAGTAGTATAAGATGTTCAGTTTGCGTAAGTAGAATAGATCAATTAGAATGAAACAAGTGAAGCATTCTGGGCTTTGCTCAACCAAATCCTACAACATACATCATCCGTTCAGGCAAGTACATCAGGGTTCTCCGACTCGGTTAATAATTCAGCGAAATAATAATACATTAATATTTACAACAAAAAAAAAGCCACGTTTCATTTTCATTAAGTTGAAGTTGAATGTAAATCAGTAGAATATACAGCTGTTATACTACAGTTTTAAATTCGTTATTTCCTATCAGCTAAATTATACTACATTGATCAATCTTCTAATTATCTATAACTATCTCTAACTTATCTAACTTTGCTGTGGCAATTAACAATTATTCTTCATTATTCATATATGTATTTATTTCTATATTACTTTATTCCCTCTTGCATTAAAGTAGATTCTACCACCTAAATCATTTAAACAAACTTGTAATCATCCTACATAACTTTTAGTGTGTTAACTTTTGAAATTTCTACTTATTTTTAATTAGTACATATGCAATTATTTTTGTATAATTTGTAAAGTATATAATGGGTTGGCAACTAAGTGATTGCGGATTTTGTCATTACCACCTAATGACAAAATCCGCAATCACTTAGTTTCCAAGCCAATACTACAGGAATTCTAAGATTTTTTCTAATATTAAGTGGATTATATCACTTTTGTGGGACAAAGTGCACGTTGTTGAAAGTCCGTCTCAGCACGTCGATTCTTCGAATTAAGAATTTTTCTCAATTAACGTTTTACCGAAACAACTTCGTAACCGGAGAATATCGTCGATAAGAAGTTGTTTTCACAAAGAGGCGGAAAATTTCGCGTTGCTCGAGCTACTTTTTTAACAGACTGATCCGTTGTTGCTCGTTCGATGGTAATCTCAGGAATCAGGTTGCCTCTTAACCAACCGACTTAAACTTGTTAATTAAGCAACCAGAGCGTTTACTTAGAAGCCAGAAAACGAAAGTACAGACACTAATTACGCGTAGGAAATTTTCTTCGTAGTCTTGCGAGAGGATTTTTTCAAAATTATCCAACGAGACTAGACTTTTAACTTTAACTTTTACTCACGTTCTTTTGGTAATTCAAATTTCCCACGAAGATTTTACTTTTGGCGATTCTTTGGGCAATGACGTTAATTTACGTCGACTCGGGATAGGATTTACCCAAAGTTTCGACAGACACGCGAGATAATTTGATTACCAGGATCCTCCAGGTTTCAGATTATTTCCATGAAAACTACCATTAAGGGCTAACCTTGCTTTAATACAATAATTCATCTTCTCGATTCTGTCCTTGAGCCAATTTATGCTATCGAATTTTCTTTCCCGATGACAGTTATTACTCATACACTGACTGTGATTCGATAAAAATTTGAAACCACTCTGATTGGAATTTAACAAATAAATAACTCACGTAATCCACTGAGGAAGTTTCTAGTTTGTTGAAATGGTCACCACTTCTAAGAAAACTCTACATCTGGTCTTTTAGTTTTCTCAAGCACCGAAGTCATCGACAGCGCATAGACAAAGGATTGGGTCAAACCGTAAACTGTAAACAGTTGACGATGGCTTCAGTCATAGGCTAACGCCGCTAGCATGAGGATCTGGACCAGCTCAATCGTATTGCGACTTGTATTTACACTTCGGTATTTAAAATATATTTTCTACCTTACACTCCATCCACATGTTCCTTTGTATTCACATACATCTAATAACCTCAACACAGTTAACTAAGGCAAATTTGACCAGGTTACAAAATGTTATTGAGCTGGTGCAGACCTGCACGCTGGCAGTGTTACCTTATGACTGAAAGGCCTGAAGCCATTGTCGCCTGTCTACAGTTTCTGGTTTGCCTTCGACCCGATCCTTTGTCTATACGCTGTCGATGGCTTCGGTGCTTGAGAAAACTAAAAGACCAGATGTAGAGTTTTCTTAGAAGTGGTGACCACTTCAACACGAAATACTCAGCCTAAGCTAAAATTTGACGCAGTCGAAAAATTTGTTGCAGCGATATAATTGTGAGCAAGATTTGGCTAGCGTAGAAAATGAAGCGAATTGAAAATTTGAAAGTTCAGTTTGAGCAACGGTTTGACATAAATCCAACTAAATATTAATTGATAATTATTTAGGCAAAAGATGTTTAACGTTCTGATTGAAATTTAGGTAAAATATGAAATAATGCAACATCGTATTATTATCGGTGCACGTAACTACCAGCCTCGAAATGGTAGCTGATTTAAAATTCCGTTTCGGTCATGTTCCTCCATTTTAGTAGCAGTATAATACGACTTCTAATGTGAAATTTACATCGGTATCAAATTTTCATCACTTCCAAGCTAGCGTTTCTTCCGGCTGGCGGAATCAAAGCGAATGTGCACGTCGAAACGACGCGACAATAAATCCTCTACATCCGCCATACGATTTCCACGATGCACCATATAGCCTTTGTTACCGTTAACCTACTTAAGATCAGGAACGTGAAATAATTGGGAAAAATCGCGTGTGAAAGCAATAGGATTGAAACATCGAAGTAAGATAATTTATAATTGAACAATATGACTTTTTTAAATTTCATAAAATTCCTGAAACAGTTCTTTTGTGGTATGGACAGAGGATAGGGGAGGATTTTTGAAAATACGGACTTGCCAAAGGGGAAAAATAGAGTCAAATTTTTCTTCATATACATATATACTACATATATATTGTAAATTATACATCATGTGTATTGTACATATTAAGTAGAACGTATCACTCTGGTCAGACAAACTCTGCAATCGACGAAACTCTCGCTTAGTAGATTTACAGATTAGGTTTGTTTGCATCTTACAAATATTGTTGCGCGTGGAACTTCGACTTGGCCGAACTGGTTAGAGCGCGAGCTTCGAATTTATTCGCAAGACAACGGGCAAAGTTAAATCCGCTGAACATTGTTCGTTTCACTTTTACGACAGACGACAACTTGACGAATGGGAAACTTGATATTTGGCAGATTGCTAACGATTAGATTTGATAGCTGGTGAAATGGTGCATTGGCAGGTGCCAAACTGTCTGTTTCTTACGCGATAAAAGAAGACTGGCAAATCGGTATACGGTAGGCCGAAGATCGTAAAGTGTCAGCAAGCTGTTTGTTCTCTTCGGAGAGGAGGAGACCGAGGAGAGACACGCTGCCAGGCGTAGCACGCCAAGTGTAGGATTTGCAAATTATTCCAAGCACAGAGATGGTGGCAAGAGACGATAATTCAGTATCGGAAAATTAATGTAAATGGAAGCTTATCCCCCTATTTACGGGCCCTTTCGTCAACCGATTTTTTCAACCGATTCTCAGATTGCGATTGGCTTAAGCTGGCGTGCACGACGTTCGCAAGTGATAAAGTCATAAAGCACGCAGGTCTCGGAAACATGCCAATTTCTAGAAAATATTTCCTGCAACTTTTTAGTCATTTGGGTCGCAGCTGCGGAAGACAGCTGTTGGCCACTTGACATTTTTCCAAGGAATTTGGCAGACTCGTTGCTTCTATGATCCTGATGCTCCACCGGGTGCCATTGAAATTACTGACACAGTTTTCATCGATAATGGTTCACCGACATCTGATGTGACCGACACCAGACTTGGCCGAGACCGGGCTTCATCGATACTGGACTTGATCGACGTATATAATACGATGGTATTAACCGATATCAACAGTGATCGACATCGAGTTCAAGCAATAGTTCGCGGCAAACTCGAGCAAAGCAGAAGTTTGGCTCAGAATATCGTATCAGTCTGCTTTCTAACTTTGCTATTGTATTAGTCAGCGAAGAAGCGATGTTCACAGGTGATGGCATTTTTGTGCTATGATTATCTCGGTCTTGTTAACCCGTTGCCATACTTTTACGAATCGTGATGAGAATTTGAGCCAAAGCTGAAGATCACGAGTCAGGCTCGTGGTCTAATTTCATATCAAACGTGAATATTCCCGACAAGTTCCGATATTCTGTCTCCGTCGCTTCGGCTCCTTTCCTGACCATCCGAGCGCAACGTTCGAGCTCGGATTCTTCCGAGTTCACACGTTGAATGCCACGCCAGTTTTACGAGGTTTCACCATGGCGCCACGATGAATTTTTCATTATGCGATACATATAATGTTGAGATATTACCTCCAAGAGATATGTCATTGTGCATGTAGAATAATCATTAATGAATTTATCTCACCGAGGTAACCGGTGACCCCTATGGCGCTGTAATGCAATTTCGTTCGATTCACTTGTTTTTTACGATTATCAATTATCTCATAATTATCATACTTAATTGTTCACTAAGATAAATCCGGATTTTCCCATGTTCGACAGCCACTGGTGGGGGGCGTACATAATAGATCTATATATTTCATGTATAAATAATAAATTAAATTGGTGCGCCGGTCACCGGTGACCCCCACAGTCAGGTTGAGTGCCGGTCACCGGTGACCCCCACGACGCCCCGGCCTAGTTTAGTGCCGGTCACCGGTGACCCCCAGGGCCAAGTAGAGTGCCGGTCACCGGTGACCCCCATGACGTTCAACCTGTTAAATGGTATGGCAAGGGATTGGTACGATCACACACGTGACAGACGCACCGACAAAGTTAGAACGCACACTGGTGCAATACTTGGGAGCAATCTCGTACTCTGCTCGAGTTTGCTGCGAACAATCGGTTACATTGTGCGTCGATCGTCGATGTTATCGATCGATACCATCGTCGGTTAAAGCTGCTGTCGTGAATCAGGTCTGGTGTCGGTGAATCGCTGTCGGTGAAAACGGCGTGGGTGCTTTGAATAGGACCCATCGCTTCGCGGCAAATACATTATCAGTAGAACGTGCAATATGCTACGTCCAACTGTAAATTATTTGCCATCCAAGTCAGCAATAACTCGAGCAATCGCAATACTCCAAACCATTAAGAATCGAAATTCCCTTTCATAATGGATCTCGTCGATCTGTCGTCGATAAAGAGGCCGGGTCGCAGCTTCCGCTGAAATTATGAGAGTTATGACGGAATCATCCTTGGCCAGGGAACTTTTTAATTAAACGTTCGCTGTGTGTGCGTGTGTGTGTGTGTGCGAGGGAGAAAGAGAAAGGTAGAACTATCCTCGGCCAGCAGAGAAGTTACAAGAGAAAATTTACGCTGGCCAATTGCTTGTACAACATGCGACCACTTACTCGTCGCGAAATATTTTGCTTCCGTACCACCAGTTTTCTTGTGTATTCGCGAATACCACCAACATTTCGAAACTTCCGCAGTCTCCGTCTGCAACTTTTTAATCGCCGCTAGAATCGTCCCGACGTTACGAATGGGACCAGTCAGGATCGTTCATCGTTGTAACACGATCAAATTTGTTTTTAAAGGGTAATAGACATTAAGAAAAATTGGCATCTCGAAGTGACACACACTGTGCAATAGCTTTGTCGTTTAAGGAGCTCGTTCGAGAGTCGAATATGTAGACACGACAGAGAAGATTTTTCCAAACGAATGATGAGACTGTCGTGGTTCTAGCGACAGTGTGTAAAATTAGCTAGAAGTTCGTCGAATTGCTTATTTTAATATATCAGCGATAACATGTTAAATAAACGATTCGTTTCACACGTATCGTTATTGTAAATCGACCAAGATGTGTCCACGTGCTTATAGATAAGTAGCACTGTGTAACTCGTTTAGAATTTTATTCCCAGCGAATTTTTGTTTTAGAATCTTTGTTTTACTTCTGACAGCAGTCCCTTCGATGGTCATCAACGTATCGAACGGAGAATTTTTTCCAAGCTCGCATTTCCCCCATATATATTTCTGCAATTGGCTTGTTGGCTGGCTGTTTGCTTTTCAATTCCATCCAGGTTACTCTGAATGTTTATCGACAAGCATTTGTGTACTTTGAAAAAGTTATGTGCTGGATATTGTACAATGTTGTGAGTAGTTATAGTGACGGGTGTGTAGGTAGCTGTCTCAGGGGACGTCGAAATAAAAATTTTGTATTGTTTTGACAGTGACTATATTATAAGAGTTTCGTGCTGCGACATTTTTCCTAAGTGCAGCTTTACAGAAATGTCATAGGATATTTTCTATTTTTAACGGATCTTTGGTATTTCATGTAGATCGTAATTTTTTTAAACTGTTTATTTGTCATATAAAGTAACAAATAAAAATACTTCTTCGTATCTCTTAACAGCTGTTTTAAATTTTCCATTTTTTTTTTTTTTTATTATCACAAACGAACAGCTAAGAAATTCTTCCGCTTCTTTAGAATCTAGAAAATTCGATGAAACTGTTAAATTCATAATACAAAGTGTCCACTTAGTGCGTGAAAATATTTCCCGAAATCAGGTTTACAAAGAAACAACGTATAGCCATAGACAAATAAGTACTGTAGATTCTCTGCCTTTAAAAATCTACGAAAACGCCATCTAAGTTATCTTTATTAGTCGCACGTTTTCCTTGAGTCAAGTTTCCAACAGAAGGACGCGCGGTTATGGCCAAATTGATAATACAGAATTTTCTGCTTCTTTCAAGAGCTACAAAATTCGTTAGAAAAATGACGAAGACTCGTTTAAGTGAACTGTTGTGCCAGCCGCTACACTTTTCCTTAAGTTTCTGATACAACGACGTAAACCCATTATAAATAATAGGAATTTTCCGCCTGTTGGAAAATGTACGAAGATTCGTTGGAAAAATTCCAAAACCCAGTCTAAGTTAACTTTACTAGGCACAGGCTTTTTCTTAAGTCAAATTTCCAGCAAAATGTCGTATAGTCAGAACGAGACAAATAAAAGAGATTTTCCGTGTCTCTCAAAATCTACAAGATTCGCTGGAAACATTATGAAGTCGTACTTTAAGTCAACTGTAGTGCACGTAAGTGTCTCTTTGGGTCAAGTTTTCAATAAAGAGTGTGACGAACAAAGCCTAGAGGAGAGGAACCCGAGGTGGAGGGTCTGCTGGTATCGATTTCACGGGCCGATTATGTAGCAGCAGTTGCCGATTTTCCCACGGCTTTGCCTGGAATCGTGTAAGCCAACTGAAGTAATCGTATCGCTACGATAAAAAGCTATGATAAAGGAATTGGCATGAGCCTTTCGTGAGAATCGTCGGAAATCTGTCGTGAATGTTCAGCTCCCCCCACTCCCTCCCGCTTCCCCCTCCCCGTTACCGCTCAGACGAAATCCGTTGAGATTTTAGTTTCCGCTTTGCTACCTAGCGCGCCTCTCTCTCTCTCTCTCTCTCCGAGTTTGTAGAACACTTTTTATTCGCGTTCGTGCGCCACGCCAAATTCCAGCCGCCTGTTTATCTCGCCCGTGGAACGTCGTTGGAACCCAGTCACAGGAAATTAACATTCGTTATGATAAACCAGACATTTTTCTCTTTTTGGCCAGATGCTGCACGAATGATAACGAATTTAAATGAAAAATATTTTTGTTACCCTTCGTTCCTTTCCGATACATTCCTTTTGCCGTTTCTCCATGGTTTGCACACGTTTTGCAGTTTTTAATAAATAAATCGTCGTCTGTTAGGATAAAACAGCTCTTTCCTTTCCTTTCTGCTAGACTGTTGTCGAAAAAGTAATAATAATTTGGATAATATTTTTGGAACAGTTAATTGTATGTAAATATTAGGTTGGCAACTAAGTGATTGCGGAATCCTAACCTCAATAGTAATCTAAATTTAATTGGAAGATATTCTTTTGTTATTTTTCTTTCTTTGTTTTCTTCTTATTTTTTTTTTTTATTATTACAGGCTTCGTTATTTTTAATGCTTTATGCTTTTTCCCCTCGTTGTTGCGTTTTAATAAAGAAATTAACATTCGTTGGGATAAGCCAGCTCTTTTGTTCTCCCTTCGGTGAGAAGTTGCTGAAGAAAAGATAACATATTTAAAGGGACAATATTTTTTAATTGTAAATTCTTTTTTCTTTTTAATTATACGTGCTTTGTCATCTTTGTTTGAAGTTTTTGATGCTTCCTTTTTCATCGTTCTTAGTCTTTCATAAATAGATATACTACATTAGTATGTCGATAATATCAACAAACGAATTTCTCTCTTTCCTGTTATAACAATACAAAGGGGCATCGAGTTGAAATCTAGACATTTTTTTCCCTGTTCCTATTTTTATCGTCAGTCTTTACGTATTTTTTTAAACACATTTTTTTCGTCGTTTTTACCTGTTCCCTTTCATTATCAGAATTTTTTTCATGACGGTATTAAATCGTTGTGCGAATGACAATGATGAGAGAACTCTTCTCGTTGCCAGTGTCGTTGGAAAAGCGATAACATATTTTCCATGGAACAAAATTCAGGTACATGTACCTCCATATTCTCTGAACAATTTTCCTAACATTCTCTAAAATGTTACGAAATATATCGAAAAAAAAAAAAAAGAGAAAACGAATTTACTATCAAACTATTGAACTCAGTTGCATAAACATGTGATTAAAAAAAAAAAGCAAAAATTTCCTATCCATTTTATCTCGTCCATTCGATCGTTTAAAATTACCAATTGTCAAAGAAAGACAAACATATTTCTTCTGCATCTTATGTTGTCCTATCAATCGGCTGAAATTTTCAACCACATTCAGCAACGTGGAAAATCCTGTTCGGAATTCGCTTCCGTTGAATTTCGTGGAAATTACAAGGGGATATTACAAGGCAGACACGCCTGCATTTCCCAGGTTTCCATGTGAAAACAATCGAATGCCTCATTAGGACGCACCATCCTCCCCGTTTAATTCCTTGTTCCCAGGCAATTCTCCCCGATTAATGCACCACTTCGACCATTCTCTATTAATGTACCAACCACACAGTCTCATCTACCTAACTCCATTTTCATCAAAAAACCATTATCTTTGGAGAAAAAAAAGTAAACGTCGTGAAATTTCCCCGGGCACTTTTCATTCGACAAAGGTTCGCGAAAAAAGAAAGAAAAAGATGGAGGAAGTAACAGGAAATAAGAGGAAGGAAAGTTCGAACGTTTCAATCAGAGACTTTTAACGAACGGAAAGAAATGTAAACGCGATGTGCCATTTGCAGAGAGAGGTTTGTTTCATGCAAATGTCGTCGGGAAGTGGTGCAAGGAAAAGAGAATTTCATTTCACCCTTCTTTAGCTGCTTGTTATCTCCAGCTCTGGGCTAATTTACACTCTGATCGCCATATAATTGCCCAGCTACTCTTAACTTCGTCCTTCCCAATCGGCCTGGATCGCAAGAAGTAGACGAGTCGAGATTTTCGAGTTAAACGGATAAAAGGAATCCTTATCCTTCTCTTGCGGATAAAAAGGGGCGAGAAATCGGTTGAAGTGCGATTCAAGTGATGGACGTAGAAGATGGTTTGAGGAAGTTTAATTAAATTTTGATGGTAGCTGGAACCAGGAAGTTTGTCGTAGCTCGCTGCATTATCACACTCTTTGACATTGTATCATTTTCATTTCATTCATAGCGATGTGTTCGGTGTAAGAGGCTGACCAGAATTATTTTCGCTTCATTTTAACCAATTATATTCTACGATTTTGCAAAATTGTGCAAATAAATAATAATAGTAATATAAATAGTTACAATTATTAGGTTGGCAACAAAGTGGTTTTGTCATTACCATCTAATGATAAAATCCGCAATCACTTAGTTGCCAACCCAATATTATAATTTTCAGTTTGATTCCTTTCTGCCTCGTCAAGTGACAGTTTGAGGTTAGGTTGCATCTTGGCAACTAAGTGACTGCGGATTTCGTCATTAGATGCTAAACCGAATATTATAATTATCAGTTGTCTTTCTGCTTCGTCAAGTGGCAGTTTGAGGTTAGGTTGCATCTTGGCAACTAAGTGACTGCGGATTTCGTCATTAGATGCTAAACCGAATATTATAATTATCAGTTGTCTTTCTGCTTCGTCAAGTGACAGTTTGAGGTTAGGTTTTGGTTTGGCAACTAAGTGACTGCGGATTTTATCATTAGATGCTAAACCGAATATTATAATTATCAGTTGTCTTTCTGTTTCGTCAAGTGACAGTTTGAGGTTAGGTTTTGGTTTGGCAACTAAGTGACTGCGGATTTTGTCATTAGATGCTAAACCGAATATTATAATTATCAGTTGTCTTTCTGCTTCGTCAAGTGGCAGTTTGAGGTTAGGTTTTGGCTTGGCAACTAAGTGATTGCGGATTTTTTCATTAGATGGTAATGGCCTGATGGTAATAACCTAACCCAACAAATGTATAATATTAATAATATAATTATATATTATAGAATAAAATAATGATATATTTATGATAGTAATAGAATAATTATACTACTAAAATAAAATAATTATGTATTAATGATACTAGTATCTTCATGCACACACATACACACACACGTATAAAATTTAAATAAATACATGGAAATGCGTATGTTTGAAAATCATGTTGGAACGCATGATGTGATCCTGTCATGTTGGTCGTTTTCGATTAGCAATATTTTAAGCGCGACAATGAGAACCGTCGTGGCCGTAAATCGGTTGGTACTAGTCGAGGACACCGTTCGTCCCCCATTTCCATGACAATATAAATCAAAGGTCGGAAGATTTACGAGCAGTACCGTTGCCACATAAACACCGCTTTTCTTTCCCCCTCTGCTTTGACAGTCTTTGCTGCGACTTGCGGTCCACAGATGCGAGAAACGTCGTCTCAGCTATGACGACGTGGCTTATGAAAAATGCGACTGTTAACGCCGCTTTAACCGTGTTACGTCGAACTCCTTAACGTCGAAAATAAACTTCTAGAGGTCGTGTTACTATTTAACAAAAAAAAAAAAAAAAAAAAAAAAAAAAAAAAAAAAAAAAAAAAAAAAAAAAAAAAAAAAAAAAAAAAAAAAAAAAAAAAAAAAAAAAAAAAAAAAAAAAAAAAAAAAAAAAAAAAAAAAAAAAAAAAAAATGGGAAATGAAAATAAATATATATAATCAATTCGCAATAACACCTGTACAAAAAAAGATCAACAGCTAAATCGAGAAAAATTATTAATGCAAGTAGTACAACTGTTAAATTATCGTATTGAAGAGATACATTAAGGGTAGATAGTTTTTGTGGAAATTGGATGAAAATGAGGCTGAGAAGGAACGTAAACGGCGTCAAATTCCATTGCTCGCATTTCACTTACACGTAAGTGCCAGCAAGACCATTATCAGTGGAAGTTTAACGGTTCGTACACCGATTGGCGGTTTGCCTGGACGGCGCGAATTAACATACTCGATGCTCGGCTCCCTGTAACCCCTGGTTTACCGTGTTCACCGCAGTTGCACGATTTTCCTTCGATGCCTCGTTTCGCGGGAATTACGGCCATCGTCCCTGCTCATCTCTCCCATTTTCCACGCTGTAATTCCGACCGGCAACGGATACCAAACCAGCCAGCGAACTACCATTTATCAAAAATAAAATAATGAAAAAAATCTACGGGAAGACAGATGAAATAATTTTACCATGAAATTCGTTCCGAGCCCCAAGGAAATTTGAAACTGAAATTGGCAAGTGGCAAATGATGATCCTGTCAAGTTGGTGGAAGTCGTCGGTTTTTAAAGATATCTTGTCATTAATAGGCTCTGATACAAACTTGAGGAAAATTTATAATTTATCAGTGGATAATTTAATATGAATCCTTTAACGTTATGTAATTGATGGGCTAATTGGAATTGTTATCATTAAAGATTGTCCTCTTAGCGGAGGAAAATAATTAATATGGAGGAAAATAATGTTAGGTATGAAAAGATATATTTTTTTTTTTTTTGATACTCCTATCTGTGTGGCATATTTTATATGTAATGCAAAATCATAAATATTGTATTGTATTTGTAGATATTCTTCGTTCCAATTTGTAATTTTATTATCACTTAATATATCTGCTATCTTCCATTATACTGTAATATTTAAAGTAATATATGTTTAAAATTTAATATTAAATATATACTGTATATACTGTAATAGATAAGTCAGCATTAAGAAAGTGTATTGAAATTTTAAAGCCTGTTACACAACCGAGCAATGTGCAGAAAGAGAAAGAGAATCGATTTAGCTATTGAACGAATTTGTATTTTTATTCATTGAAAGAAGAGTTTCAACTGGTAACTTCAAAGACATGAAGTTAATTCGAGCTGTAAGGCCACTAAGTTCCAGCTGATATCCACGCAACTGTCTAAGAAGTAGAATAGGTCAATTATTGAATAGACGAGTAGAATAACTCAGGTGGTTGTCGGTCAAGGGAAATAGTAACGTTAGTGGTCAGACAGGTGACATGGGTCGGTTACCAGTAGATAAGGAATATAAGTAAGTCATTGGCTAGTCAGGTGGAAGAGGTCATTGGTTAGTCAGATTAGTGAAATAGGCTGGTTATTAATCAGGCAGGTGAGCAGTATCTGTTACTTGTCGGTCAAGGAGAGTAAGTAAATTATTAGTCAGACAGGTGACGTGACCTCTTAGTAATCAAATTAGAAGAATAAATCAGTCATTGATCAGACGAGGGAATATTTCAGTTACTAGCCACAATATCTGATTCTAGCTTGTATTTGTTATTTTGTGGTCAAGGAGAATGTGTCAATCTTTAATCAGCCGATAGGAATCAATTCTTATGACTAACCGGACAAGGAGAATAGGTTAGTTACTGAACAGATAAAGGAGATGGGTCAGTTACTAGTGAAACCAGTGGAATAAGTCAGTTACGTATCGGCCATAATAAGGAAATTTCGTCGGAAAATAGTTATGAAAACGGTAGTTTAACAAGTTTCTAACAAATATCAATCTGAATAACGGAATGTGTCGTTTCTTCTCAAAGATAGTAGAGTAGATCTATTATTAATCAGCCAGGCTGAATAAAACTGTACTAACAAGTGGTACAAACAAATCTTTTATTTAATTTACTAATCAAAGATTAGTTTAGTAACCAACTTTCATTTGAAAAATATCATGAAAGCAGTAGTATGGCAAATATAAATTCCCTAATAAATATTAATGTAAATATTAATATTAGGACGTATCATTTATTCAGGAATAAGTAGAGCAGATCTACTATTAATCAGCCAAGCCCAATAACACGATATGACAGTAGAAAGAACGCTGTTTTTGTTTAATTCAACAATAGAGAATTAATATAATAAGGAAATGTTGTTCGAAAGAAATGATTAAAAGGGAGGTACAAGGTATAATAGCACTTCATAATCGCGTGAAACGTCCCATGCCCGCTTCTCTCGCCGTATAGTGAAGGCATCGCGTGGCTGGTTATTATTTTTCCGCAGTCTAGCAGAAGGTCCACGGTTTCAAAACGGAAGCATAGTCATGCATCTTCACTGCTGGTATTCACGTTTTTATAATCCTTTGCCTTGCGGCGAGTATTTTACTGTCAGACGCTTCGCGAACAATTCCCTTTTGTTATTTTCTTAGTCCAGTGGGAACGTTCCTCGAACACGGTGAATTTAACTTCACTGAACGCAACTGGAGGAACGAAGGATTAGACGCTTTCGTTGAATGAAGCTAAAGAGCAATGGGATGCTTGATTAATTGTTAATTGCAGCCGGACGACCGAGTTGTCTCTCCTCGTGTTTACCAAATACCCAGATTATGTACATTCCTTCCTTGCTGTTTAACCTTTGCTTCGTTTAATTAAAATTACAGTACGGATTTTTATATAATTAAACAAATAGCGTTCAAGCAGAAGTTTTCTTCGCCTGCTAATTATCCTAACGAGTATCATACCGGTGCTTTTACAAAAGAAAATTTATTGAATAAGAAATATAAAATACCAATATACTAAGAAAAATAAGATAACAATATGATAATTTTATAAATTGTGCGAGATGAATTTGTATTTAAATATAATGAATAAATATAATATGGAGCAATAGCTATCGAATGGTATAGTATCTGTATACTATGAGAAAAGTTAGTAAAATTCATAGTTTGTCAATTTCGCTTTTATCGCTTCGTCTTCGTACAATACGTGCATTCTATGCATTTTGGCAACCTTGGATTTTTTATAAATATTTACAATGCTTACATACATACTAATTATTATTCAAATTCTTTAATTCAGTTCTGACAAAGAAAATATGTCTGAAACATGTAAGATGTTATCTCACTTCATCGATTCTTCGTGATTTCAAATCACATTCTGTGTAGTGAAGTCAGACTGGTGAGATCAGACAGACAGTGTTCAGACTAGTAAGATCATGCGCAGGTAGTTTTCAGATTAGCGAGAACAAACAGATAGTGTTCAGACTAGCGAGAACAGACGAATAGTGTTCGAACTAGTGAGTTCAGGCAGACAGTGTTCAGACTAGTGAGATCATACGCAAGTAGATTTCAAACTGGTGAGATCAGACAGACAGTGTTCAGACTAGTGAGATCATACGCAAGTAGATTTCAGATTAGCGAGAACAAACAGATAGTGTTCAGACTAGCGAGAACAGACGAATAGTGTTCGAACTAGTGAGTTCAGGCAGACAGTGTTCAGACTAGTGAGATCATACGCAAGTAGATTTCAGACTAGCGAGAATAAGCAGATAGTGTTCAGACTAGCGAGATCAGACAGGTAATGTTCAGACTAGCCAGATGAGGCAGATAGTTTCCAGACTAGCGAGAACAGACGAAGAGTGTTCGAACTAGTGAGATCAGGCAGACAGTGTTCAGACTAGTGAGATCATACGCAAGTAGTTTTCAGACTAGCGAGAACAAACAGATAGTGTTCAGACTAGTGAGATCATACGCAAGTAGTTTTCAGATTAGCGAGATCAAACAGATAGTGTTCAGACTAGCGAGATCAGACAGATAATGTTCAGACTAGCCAGATGAGACACATAGTTTCCAGACTAGCGAGATCAGGCAGGTAGTGTTCAGATCAGCGAGATCAGGCAGATAGTGTTCAGACTTTTGATATATAGTTATATTAAAAGAAAACAAAATATGCTTAGTTTTGGGTTCCCTACATTCGGATATAAGTTAAATACAGTCAAAGTCATTTCAAATGAAGTTTATATTAAGTGCAATTAAGTACAATTAAACGAGGTTTTGAGTTAGCCCAGCTAAGTACGGTTAATTTTACGCAAATTTGGTGGTTTTGCAACGCTTGCAACTTGACTAAAACTAACCTTCAAACAAGAGATAATGAAGCATGGCTAGGTTCAAGCTGCACTCCAGCTAGACGGACGGAACTAATTTCACCGCTATCATAGAACTGAGAGAACCAACGCGCACAACCAACAAATAACTTTTCTTACTGCGATAATAGAGCTAATAACATACAACACTTAAAACATAACCTAAAATGAACATATTCAAACTGTAGAAAATTGAAGATCAGATATTCCCTTTATTCGGCGCCATTGCATTATTTCCAGTTGCATTATTCCGGAATAATTAGCAGCTTGAAGTTCGAATTTTACGCGTCAGCTTAATTATCTATTCTATTTCCGACCCCCGCTGAAAATCTCTGTGAATCGATTGGACTAATTTCGATAATTGGCTCTGAAGTCGATGCCTTTATGCACAAACGAATCGAAATTTCACGATCGAGCAAGAAAATACCTGACGCGTTACACGCTCGTGTTGCGTTCAAAATAAACGAACAAATCGAATTTGGCTATCGTTTTGCCAGCAGACTGGAAAATTCTGCATTCGTTTTATTCTTGGAATGAAGAAAGTCAGAGTTTACAGGGAAGGTCCACAGATTTGTAATAACTGAATTAATTCGTAACTGGCCATGAATAGGTGGAGTCTCGTTTCCACAGATTAGGTTAATTAGGGGAAATTGAGGTTAACTGGAAATCACGCTAAAAGAAGGTCTTTTCAAGATTTGCAAACTTCCACATTGAAAGACGATAGAAAAGGATTTTATTAGCTGTTAAACGTTTGCAAAATAAAATTCATTTTCCGCAAAAGGAAATTCTTCAGAAGAAACGGTACAGTGTTTTTCTTTGATTATTTGATATTTGCCAATTCCGTTAATTAATTAAATTTACATTGCATGGCTTGTAAGTAAATGCCACGGTAGATACTCAATTAAGATCAAATTACGTGATATAAAGTCGAAAAATTGCTTTGGTTAATTATAATTTATTCAAACAGCCAATAAGAAATCTTGAGAAGAACATTTCAAACTGTGGAAAAATGTCAAAGTTCCTCTAACGATATCCAAAGCTTCTTCAAACGACAAGAGAGTGATATCGCCTTGGCAACTAAGTGATTGCGGGTTTTGTCATACGATAGTATGACAAAACCCGCAGTCACTTAGTTGCCAACCAGATTACATTACCATCCTTTATCACTCGTGTCTTATTTATTTATTTGTCAAAAATACACGTTCCAAAGTCAAGACTATCATCCACCTAATATTATTCTACCTTCTTATATGGTCGCTAAGCGATTAACGAAGAATTAAATACAGCAATTCAAAGTTTGCTCTGTCAGTGGATACTGTCACCACAACTGATAACGCTCTTGCCAAACTCCTGTCTGTTCTGTTACTACTGTAATGAATATTGCTGGTCCCGTTGCATACACTGGTTGGAACTCGCGTCTTGTCATTAGCGATACAGAGCACGTGCTCCACAGAGGCGAAGTAAATTGATCAACGCCCACGTTCCGTGGTCCATGCCGCGCTATAACAGGTATTTTATTTGAACAGGTGCATCGTGTCTATCACAGGTACACGACATGAGAGCCAGCCGGGCTTTTTTAATGTGCGTGCATGAAGTTTGCAAAGTATACTTTTATGCGTTTCTGTGATCGTAAAAGTGCACATAAAAGGAGAGTTCAGAGGGAAGGAAATTAACAAGTGAAAGACAGCATTGAGAAATGCAAGAGGGAAATAGAAAAGGCGAGGGAAAGATGGAACAGTCTGAAGGGAAATAAAAGAAAACGAAAGGAAGGGAAATTTAGGGCAGGCGATCGGAAATTTGTAGGCAAGGGAAAGAAAATTGAAAACGAAGGGGAGGGAAATTCAAAGCTAACAGAAGGGAAATCTATCAATGGAAAATTTAAAGTAGGGAAAAGGCAAAGAAAGGAAAATTGCGAGTTAGCAAACTAGTGGAAAAATTAAAGAAAAAAGACAGGGAAACTGAAAGAAAATGAAAAGCACAGAAGGAAATTGAAGGGAAAGAGAAGAAAATAAAGGAAAATTCAAACGAAAAGAAAGGGAAATAATGGAAAATGAAAAGCTAACAATTCCTGAAACGTTGTAAATCATTTTCCCTTCTTCAAAATGAAATCTACATCGAAGTATTAAAATCCAAAGATCGTTGTAAAATCGATAGTTTCTATTATGGATCAGGCAATTTGTTCGTATAATCAGTTCATGTAATATATTCGACTCACGTTTGCCAATTATACCGTTCAATCAATCCAATTAATATATCCAAGCTTGTTTGAGTTATCGTTTTTCTATACTCAATATATACATATATATATATAATCCTATTGAGTATAGAAAAACTCAAACAGAGGATGTGAAAACATGTCGATCGAATCTTTCTATTTTCCTGATTTTAAAAAATAAGCCTTACTTAAGCCTAGAATATTATGTTTCAGACAAGAGGATCCTCGCTTTCAGAACAGACGTTAACTATGCTTTATTGCACAATAAAGCGATGCAACGATCAATAGCTTTACGCGTGGCATGCCTCGTCGTTTGACACTACCGTCCATTATGCCGGTCACAAGCATGAATTTCGATAGGAATAACCTTGTCCTCTCTCCACTATGACTTTCAGTCAATTACCACTACCCTTTGGTTCAACCTGTCACAGCGAATAACCATTGCCACTTTGACTCTATCTACGTCCTATCTACTTACTAATTTATCTTCCTTCTTATTTTATGTTAATACATTTTGTTAATCGTTCTTGAAAAATATGTGTAATTTTTCTCTTCTTTCAGAGGGACAAGTGGAATAGACATTGATCTACGCAGACTTGACATAGATCAGTGCCCTCTGCCACCAGGATCCACTCAATTGAATATTTTTGCAGCCAGTGACAAATGCAAGAAACGTACCACCGAGGTCAGTGGATTTATTCATAAAAATCGTTAGCTTGTATTATTGGTAAAATGGTAACATTTTCCTGTCCAAATTTTTGTTTCCTTTTCTTTTCTTCTGTGTCAGGGATTTAATATTTTATTTGCAATTGAACGAAGCCACGATAATGAAGTTCAGGTCTAATTGCGATTTTCAATTGCAGTGCGTCGCCATCCCAGGACTTGGATTCCGTCGTGGAAGCTACCGATGTATCTGCAAACGTGGCTTTTATTACCCGGACACCAAGTCCATCAACCGATACTACAATGGCACCGTGATCGAGGAAGAGTACGAGAAATTGATGATGGTAAGTTTTTCAAGCAAAAAGAAGTACTTGAAAATTATGTTATATCTTGTTCTTCATACATTCAGTTGATATGGATTGTTTATAAAATTAAGGAAGCACAGTTTTTGTGGGTCCTACAACTGTTCTAAACTACACTCATGCAAAATGATCAAAAGGTTGCTTTACGCTATATTTCAGATCATTATATTTTAGACTATCTTTAAAATCCTCAACAATTCTTCTCTTAGATTATTCTTAAAAGTCTAAAGATATTCTCAACCATTGCCAGAAATTTCTTTCTTGAACTGTTCCTAAAAGTTCAATAAAATGTTAATAAAAAAGTCTCGAATCGCTTTAAACTATCCTGGAGAAGCTTTAAACTATCCTGGAGAAAAGAATTCCTTAACAAACTATAGCCATTCTTCAATCCACTCCTAAAACCATAATAAATCTCCTTTAAAAACTGCTCTGCTTAAAACTATTTTTAGGAAAGTAAAAGAGATGTTAAGAGATTCTCAGACTATTTTGGATCATCCAGAGAAACCGCCAAAGAAGAACTATTAATAATTTTCTCCAACTACTTTGAATTCTTCTGGACCTGCAACGAGCTGCAAAGGAATCTCAGACAAATTACAAGACAGCTTCTTCGCTGATAATTTATCAGTGTCTCGCGGTCCTGACTAAAAATCATGTAGAAGGGCGAGCAGCCGGTTAGTTCCAGGTCACAGAATATTCTTTCCTGCGAGGATCTTCAAAAGCAGCTTCACTGTAAATCGGCTTGCCGGTTGCTCGAGGGTTCTTAGCCTGGTTAAACACCTCTGAATTCCTCCTCGTGTCTTGTTCCTCTGTTGATCAAAAACTTGGAAAAACTTCAGGATTGTGGTCTCTCGCTCAAAAGATGAAGAGAAGGAAAAATTCGAGGGAATGAGATTGCTTTCGGCATCCGGAGTTGCCTCTTTCTTCCAAGACCCAACTTCTCTACCTCTTCAGGTGTCTCTCAATGTTGAGCCAGGCGTTTCGTGGATAGCTCTTGCACAGTTCTGGAGAGGCAGCGAAATCACTACCAAAGAAAGAGAAACGCTTCAATACCCAATTAGAGCGTAGACACTGCCATTGTTCAAGTGGCTCCAGGTCGGTTCATAAGTAATATTTTTGAGTAAATGTTTGCAATAAAACATGCAGACCAGCGAGAAGAGTGTATCGTTGTAGAATAGACATTTTGTCAAATGGAATTAGCAATTGGACATTTTGACGGTCATTGTGTTGAACCCACGTTGAGATTCTCCCAAGCATATAGACAGTTATAGTTCGCTAATCGTTATTGACTCGCTTCAGGAATCTCACAAATTACTCCTATAAATCTCTAATGGTAAATTATCAACTGGTAGTTTTAATTTCTCTTAAATTTCTTCTAAATATTGAGTTTCATTTAGTAGCCAATCCAATGTGTAAGGATCTGTGCTGTTCGTCATCTTCTCTTCAGCCAATTTACAAACTCTCAAATCATATTTTAATGTACATCAGATATGAATAAAAATGTTTATTGGGCGTAGAGCTTTAAGGGCTTTAAATCAGGTCTAAGTTCACAAAAATGGACCTAGCAATTCTAACCTATCCTCAGTCTGATTGCCGCGTTTCTCATTTGTCGCCATCAAATAGAGCCCAAGGACTTTATATCGCCTACGACCAAGAGCGGTGATTCCCTTTTGTCCCCAATGAAATACAGAACACGTTGCTGATTCGTCGGTTCCTTTTGAGCCATTCGACTAATCCCTGGTGAAACGAAAGTGCTGCACACGATCCATAGACCTGACCATTTGAAACAATTCCGGTACCTATTTCCAACGTGGACGACCATACTATGCCGCTGTTAGGCGAACGTTACAGACCACCGAGTCGCCGAATTAGGCGACTGAAATGGGACAGCTGGTGATTGGTAGACAGACTGGGATCATGAGCCAACTTGCAGTTAATTTATTGCGGACGTAACTCAAAGGTAACATAGAATAATTTGGTCAGCTGGTTTCATGGTTGGCTTCTTTCAAGGTGGATTGAATTAGGTTGATTGTTAGACGTGTATGGGATTTATAGCTTGGTCTGTGATTTTAGATGTCCCTGGGTCAGACAAGAGAATGCAGACGATGATGGCTTCGTTTAATTACCAATTTTACATAATTGTGAACCTGCAAGCTCTCTCCTTGACGTTGCATCACTGACACACCACGTATCAGAAGACTGGAGTCTCTTGTATTCAATTGCACAGCCCTTTACTGAAACATGCTTTTATCTAATTAAATCAACCATATGAAAATGGATTTTTAGACTTTAAGTCGTGCAAGGAATTTGCATACAGACAAAGTAAAATCTCACTGTATATCAAACGCTTCGTTCACACTACGTTGATCCCTTTTAGCCAGCCAGTTGGCATGGAACTTAAAACATCAACATATTGTACTTTAGCTATGTGATGTTGATTTGTTATAGGTTGTTTGCAATTGTTGATAAATGACCATGGATCGAGCGTTTCTATGAAAGGCTTAATCCTTGAGAGTAATTAATGTGCTAAGAGGAAAAGGGCCAAATCTGGTGTTTCTACGGTTAACGTGAAAGGACAAACGCATTCGAGGCTGAAGGAGAAATCGCTGATTTTAATGAGCTCCATGCAAAGATGAACATAAATGCAGATACTGTGGAGAGCAATATGAGAGAATAATGGGATTTCTACTTGCTTTCGTTTGAGTACCATGAGAAATTATTGTGTAGGACTGGAGATGCTACGTTAATGGTTATGCACGTTTCAAACAATGAAGCTTCACGATCTCCTGGAAATAGCTAGGATGTAGGGTATCGGTTGGGACTTTTGCATATTTCATGTTTCAAAATATTTTTGGAGTATTGTTGGGGTTACACACAGTATGTTTATAATATTCTGAGAATAATTAAGTTTTTGAGTCTTCGTTTCAAGTTTCTTCATTTTTAGTTCAGATCTCTTAAATCTCTTGTGTTTCTGAAACTAACTAAATTTTGTAATATTAATTCATTAAAAATTCTTCATGTTATACACTATATATAATATAATGAAAAATTTACTACAAATCATTGTCTGATCAGATTTAAAGGATTGTTTAAAGAAACAGTATTTAAAAATTCACTGAATTCAGTTAATGTAATTGACATCATGAACTTTAATATTCCTCCACTATCAGCCACAAATTACTTTTTAACTAATTGTCTACAAGTTGACAAGCCTGATAATAAAATGCACCATTTTGCAGTAATTTCAGGCTAATACCAGCGGCCTTGCCATGCATTAAAAACCTCGTCGACGACGCAATTTATTTTTACTTCACATCTTTCTCAACTTGCCACAAAGAAGAAGAAGAGGAAGAAGGAAAAAAACATAAATTTCAAGGAGAAACCTCGCAAGCATTTTTAGTGAAAGATCCATATCGTTGTTTAAATTATACGAAGGCAATCGGTTAGGATGGAGCCCTTGCAACAGCGTGAAAGGGGAAATCACGCGAGCTATGAAAATTACTTTATAGCAAACGCGATACAAAACTCGGCCTGGTTCTCTTCGTTCTCATATTTTCCATTAACCCGTCACGTAATCCAGAACTGCACGTCACAGACGACGTGAGCAGGGAGGGAAAAAATGACCCAATTCTTCGTCTCAAACTTTACATTTTTTGAACGGCCATCTAATCGAGGGAACGTCAAACTCGCGTTAAACTTGAAACAATCGTTTCCTTTCTGTCAAAACCAAATAACCGTGCCAATTTTATTCTATCCCGTATATAATCACACGTGTCTGCGTATTTTCCCGATATTTCTGTTAAAAAAGAAAATAAATAAACGGTCGCATGTACGACGGAAATGTCGCGAAAGAAACGAAACGAGAAACTTTCAATAATCCATGGGGATCGATTGAAAGTCGAGATGGATAAGTTTTACTAGTTATTTGATAAATAAACATTTGTCAAATATTTCATGTTATAGAAATAGTATTTTCATAGGTTGAGCAATATTTTTCTCTAACATCATGTAATATGTTAATCAAATTTTGTATATCAAAATTTAATATTTTATTTAATATTCCCATAATTTGGCAAAGTTATCCAACTATGGATAAATATTGCTTTTAATTTAACAAACGTTCATTTTCTAAATATTTTAGTCTGATAGAATATTTTCTTAAACATAATTTAATTGATATTTTATTTTATTTGATATTAATACTTTAAGCCCTCGTTCCTCAGATATTTTATTTAAATAATATCCGCGTGGCAATAATTGAAGAAGGAAAATGATTGTTTCAATCAGCTGATAAAAAGTGGCAAGACAGTAGCGGAAAAAGAGAAAATTGAAAGGACTTTCGCCAGACGTGTAGAGCTTTCAAATTGTTGAGTCTATGATTAGACAAGGTGTCCCGTACAATTACCACGTGTTTTTTCTGAATTGAAAAAAAAAGAAGTAAAGAAAAAAGATTGAGATAAAAATCTGAAAATAGAGGCTACTCTTTTCTCTAGTGCATAGGCTTTTTACAGTTGTTACACTATTTTTTGGATCATAAATTTTGCGTATAAAGGTATTGCGGTGAGATGATGGAAAAGTGGGATATTTTGTGCCTCTAAATGCTTGATAACTTTTTTTTAATCGAAAAGAGACTGATTACATAGCTTTTATTTGTTAGCTCATTATTTATTTAAACTACTGAAAATCTGTTCAAATTTCTTCTAAACTAGTTGCGTGAACTTTGTCGAACAAACGTAAATAAAGTAAGTGGTCATACAAATCACACACGCAAAAGTTCTATAATTTAAAAAATTACAAAAATTATATTGTATATTAATATAATCAAATCAATTGTATAATACCAAAAAAAAAAAGAAAATAAAACTACCCAGTAACGAGCTAACAATAACAACTGATATAGGGTCACTGCAGGCTCTTGAATCATCGTAAGGATCGTACGACTGCATTAAAAATTGGAGCAGGCCTTACAACTTTACCCAAGAATCTCTCCATTCCGAAGAACAAGAAAGGGAAGAGACAAAAAAGGAAAAAACGAAACAAAGAGAAGAAGAAATGAAAACAATAGAAATTATTTTATTTATACAGCTCTATAGAGGCTAAATTAATCTGTGGAGCGTAGTAGTAAAGGCAGAAAAAAGGTGAAGGGAAAAAATGCTTACGAAAGTATAATTCTTTCTCGTTGAACGAAAATGTGCGGAATTCCGTGGCAACATGCCAGAGGAACAACTATCGTGTCCTCCATAAGGCCGTTTGCATGAAGCTGCGTTGTTAAGTACACGACACTAATGCTGCATATCGAGTTTCAGGTGATTCTTCACTTGTTTTTTCATGGCTCGTTTCTGAGAAACTTTTTCACGAAAACAATGGATACGACATTTGGAACGAAATCGTAGTTAGCAGCAGAATTCATTACCGAATCGCTATGCACGCTCAATCGCCTGTGACGAAAGTGAATTAAACTTGTGGATTGGAACCACGGATTATCGAGAACCCGTCATCTTAATCGACAGAAAATTATTCGAACGCCCAAGAACCAGAATGCTTATCGTCCTTTTCGTCCAACTGGTAAAACGAAAAAGTTACTAGATTCCTTCGTAACTTCCGATAATATTCCCTAGACGCGCGTATGCAGCCCTTTGGGCGCAGAAATTCCTTCGAGAACTTGAACGCGACGCAGCAGAATATTCCGTGGTTATTTGTGGTTGGTCGTGGTAAATAACTTGGCGTGACACGTGATTAGTTGGAAATCTATTCCAAGGATTCTGTGAACCTCATTACGCTTAACCCATTAAGAACCCATGACGCGTTAACGCAGCAGTTCACTTCTAATTTATTCTTGATTTATGTAGTTGCTAAATTCCAACGAATTTATATTGCACTAGTGGAAAGCGATTATCCAATGTCTTTCCACAGTGAAAATTCCAAAGGACTGTAACATGTAAATCTGCATCTCTAAAGAAAATTTAATCCTTTTCCCATAGAGAAGCGCCTCAGGTCGTTAGTTGCGACCAACATTCGCCAAAGGTTAAATAAAAGAAAATGTAAAGGTTATGGTCTTAATTTTTGACGTTATAACAGCAAAACTACGAACGCGTATAAACATGTGATTAAAGGAAATTGGTAATTTTTGAATGGCTGACACGAGAAAAAATTTCCAAAGGTTAGGATTTATTATGTTGGCAACTAAGTGATTGCGGATTTTCTCATTAGGCGGTATTGACAAAATCCGCAATCACTTAGTTGCCAATCCGGAGGAACTTTCCGATCACTCTTCCATAAACAACACCTCAACATCTCCAATAAATCATTTGTGCAGCGATAGTTACGACCAAGGTTCTCCATTTTGTGGCTGCTATTCGGTCAAACGCTATTTTTCTCGAGCACCCTATACGGCCAGCGTATGGAAGCTTGGACAGTCTGTCGATTCGTTCATTCCTTCGCGCGAAAATGGATATCGACAGCAGCCACGCTGTCATCCGCACTGTCATCCGGAGTTATGTGCCCGGTTTGACGAGCGCACCTGCGCCGGACGGTGAAACGATTTCCCATTGGCGTTTCAGCGAAACGTTATTAATTCGTCGACCCGTCGCATCGAATGGTTAGTGTGACGTATGAAATGAGATCTTTTCATCGACGACTCAGCCGGTAAGGCAGTTTCCTATCGTACGGTCAATTGAACTCTAGGGATTTTCGAGATCGGTCGATTTTAAATCGGCTATATTCTTTCTTATAGATGCACTTTCTTCGAGTGCTTTTCTAAGCACAGTTTCCGATAGTTGAAATAAAAGCTTGACGTGTGAGAATTTCTGACGATTGACAATCAAATGCTGATAATTATTATGAGATTAGAATTTGGACATTGTACCATCGGTCAAGAGCATTTCCATCGTAAATGAGAAATTAGCGATGACAAGAGAAATGATGGAATTTCAATTTGAGATCCAGATCATGTATAACCCAGATTTAGGTTAGTTTTGTATTTGGATTTCGTGATAAATTTAGAAAGAAACCAGGTCCAGCATGGTCTAGATCGCGCTAGTCTACATTTAGGTTAGTTTGGATTTTGTCAAATTAGACGGAAAGTTCGTTGCAAATATAGGAAAAATGAAGAACAGTCTGTTCTGGTTTCTTCGGTACAATCCGAAACAAAGCTCGCTCATCGCAAAAGCTCTGGCAAAAATATAAAACCACATGTACCGATGATCCTATCCGTCATAAACATGTGTCAAACCAGGTCGCCATGTTCCTAAGGAAAAGCAATGTGTTATCGCACACTACTAGCAACAGTTCCCATGTTTGGAAAAAGATCGTAAAAACAGAGCAGCTCTCGAGAGAGAAAAAGAAATTTCGAGAAGTCTGTGATGCAAAATGATTCGATGCAACCCCTCAATTACCGTCCTAGCGTGCTCTTCAGTTTTCTCTGCATAGACAATTCTACTTTTCTCTTTTCCTCCACATAGTCGACGAACCTTGTTTTGTTCCGGCGAAATAATACCTGAACAATAAACAGAACGATAAAGCCAGTTGATTCGGTTTTCCTTTCGTTCGTTTTCCTAGTTAGTGGACGTTGCTAGTGAAACGGGTCGCATAGACGTCACCAAGAGTATCGTTGAAAAGAATCATTGTCATTTGTTCGTTAATGTTCCCCACTACGTTCCTCGTCTTTATGATCCTGGTTTCTGTTTGCTTCTGGTGACTTTTTCTCGCTTTTGTTGTTCCCTCGTTTCGTTTGTTTCATCCAATTGGAAAGCTGCTATTTTCAGGCCTGACCTTTAGGTCAGAATGGTTAGATTGTGGGCTATTGTTGATTGACAATGGTTCCAGTGGAAATTCGTTTGAAGCTCTGTTCTCTCACGTGCTTCTACTGTGAAAATTAAAACATGTATCCAAAATGTATTCATCTGATTGAAGAATTTCTTGTTAGGAAGAATTTCATTTACAATTTCCTTCCACTTTGCGTGAGCTCAGCTTTCTTATAAAATTGGCTAACATCGAAGTATTTCAATGTTTAGAGTAAGTTGCCAACTATTCGGAAGTTGTATTTGAATCGACGTTATAAAATTCTACTTCAGCTTGTATCCGTTCTTCGGCTGACAAGCATCAACCATTTCATTTCTTCTTTCACTTAGAATTCCACTTATTTTATTTCACTTGGAATATTAAATCCTCCATATTAATCTTTTATTCCATACGTTAGATTCCCGGGCCAAATTCGCTTCCTGACCTGGAACCTTTAAACATAAATGGGATCTAATCCAAATCTGACTCAAGCCTTCCTTTATTCCCCACAACTTCGCTACAATCGAGATTGAAACTTCCAAAGAAGCAGAATTCTGTACGGTATTAAGACTTCACAACTTTCTGGGGTCCACCCTATAATTGGTTTCTTATTCACTTCTTAACCGGAATTTATAATAACTCAAAGCCCATTCAAATTCTTCCTTGTTTCACGTGACTGCTCACTGCAGTTGTAAAATCTCCGAGAGTCGGAACAACGAAGGGTGCGAGGTTCGCTTGGTCCTTTTAGAATTGTTACAGGACTAATGACATAAAAATCTGGCCTGAGCCTGTTCTCATGAACCTTCTTCCCAACTTCCTATCCAATTCAGTTTATTCCATTTACCATATCGACTGGTATTCCCTATTGGTCGATGCAATTCATCAAAATCAATTATCAATTCGTCTCCTCGACAGCCAGGCTCTCACAGAAGCCTCTTTATCACGCGATGCTGCGAGCTTCAGCCCTACGACTACGTACAGATCAGAGTTGGCCAAAATTTGTAATTCGTAATTGTTGCTAGAAATCTTGCAGATTTCATGGACTCTTGTAAACTCGAATAATTTATTTGTAAAATACGTGGATAAAGATCTGAGATCTTCGACGATCCTACAATTGTAATCAAATCTTGCCAAAATCAAGAAAAGCACTGTGACAGTTCTAGCCTTCATTCTCCACTGTTATCATTCGGTTAAGTATGAGCTTTGGTCAAAAATTCCAAACTATTTAATTTGTATTTCATAAAAATGACTAACAATTGTTGCTCCGTAGGATACAAATTACAATGTAAAAGGAGATACTCAAGAATTCAGTGAGACACTCAAGAATCCAGTGACCTAATCGAAAATCCTCAGTGGCCCATTGATATCAATTAGGAGCTAATATACCAGATGCAATCTGCGATGTCTAATTTCTGAGAGATTAATGGAACGATAGGAGGAAGGTATCTGATCGTCGACGATCCATCGCTAAAACCTCCCCGTAGGTTAGATATCTAGCTAGTTAGAGTAGAGACCGCGGTGGCTAAGCCTCTCGTCATCGTCGACAAGCGAATTCCAATCAGAAAGCAATCAGCGGTAGCGCAGGGTATGCGTCGGTTTGCGTTAAACTTCAGTCAGAATGCCTGGGACGTAATCAGAAATGACACGCTGTCACAGTGAGCAGACACACTAAGCTAGCAATATCGAACGATCAGCGACCAGCCAGGGCCACCGTTCGATTCCCGTGTCACCTCTGTCTCCAATCCACCGTGTCTTTCTGACGTGCAATCTCATCGGCTGACGAGTACCTATGACAAGCGAACCATTGCTACGAGAATTTGCTATCCATCTAAGCGAGACTCGTGGATCAATCTTGTCAGATTGAAACTGTTCAAGACCCCATACGATGCACACGGTCTTGCCAATATTTGTCTACCAGTGTAGCTGTAGATATTTTTCTCATCATCTTGGTGGGAAAATAACGTAATGGCTATGCTTCTATCTATTGGATAATTTTAATGGAAGTTTTTCATTAAATAATATAAAATAAAATGAACTGTGAAAGGAGGTAACAATCGGAAGGATTTGTTAAGACTGAAGATGAATAGTTGATGAAGAAGTGAAATTGATAGGACACAGATAATAATATTATGATAAGTAATAGTTTTATAATTACAGACAGCATGAACAAATAATTAAGCGTAAACAATTTTGTTAACGTGAATAACTGACAGTTCTAAATTGAACTTGAAAACTGCCGCCATCAGAAACATGAGAAACTTGTCCATATTCTTCCTCCGTAGTCTTCTATTTGATAAAGTATACTTATCTTGGAATACCATGCAAAGAAAATATATTTCCTAAATCTCGATCTCGTAGAAAACATTTTTGTAAAATTTTAGTTATAATATTATTCTCTTATACTCTTCACTTATTGCGGTATAAAAAATATATAATATTGTGTGTTAAAATATACTTAAAAGCCTGCATGGGATGTAAAGATATTCGGTTTTATCATTTTTCTTTGCTATTCCGTGAAAGCTAACCACTGTTTGACCATAAACTGCTTGTTCCACTGACGTGGCCACCTGTCGACCGAAGGGGCGAGCCGCTCTACTGATTGATCCACTTGTCCGACCATACGCGACCCTATTCTACTAATCCCCGTCGCTTGTCCGATTCTAATCGATTTTTTCCCCTTGTACAGGCCAGGAACATCACTGTGGATTATCAATTAATCGACCAAACGAACCAGAAAACCATTTAAACCGTGCTTCGTTGAATTCTAATCACTTTTGCCAACTTCCCAAAGCATTGTTGTCCTAATGTTATTTGAATTATCATTATTCATGGCATTGCAGAGTCAACGGTTCGAATTCTATACGTAAGTATTGTTAACGTAAATTATTTCATCGTTTCGGCTTGTCACACATGTTTACAACGCGTTGAGCGCGAAGGTCGCGCGAGTGATTGACCCATTTCACTGGCAAATGTGAAAGTTGCCACCTCTCGTCGATTTCCATTAGCTGACTTACGTTGTCCGCTTCTACTCCGCCTGTTCGCAACTCTCAACACCTTTTAGGAGCTGCTTTTATTCTTTTCTTCGCGTTTCGACAAGCTCGAAATTTTGCTGATAATTTTTTATTCGAAATTTTCATGAAATCTATTGTTATCGTTATTGTTATTGCTGCTATGCGTGGTTTCTCATTGGCAGGATAGCGTTACGATTTTGGTTCGTGAACTTTAATAAAATTTCAGAGAACACAATATTATTTTTATCATTGTTACGTGACTCTGGCTGCGTTTAGGCAAATTCGATTTCCCATGAACACGACTAAATAAAGAGTCCAGATTAACATTTAGCTAAAATTGTTCTTCTTTCCGCCCGATAGACAAATTAGAGTTAATAATATTTGCGAGAAACTTTATATAAACAAATTATTTTTTCACGAAAAAATTCTCAAATATTTTCCATACAATTTTATATATGACAGGCAAATTTTAGAGCAAAATCCCTTGCACTTTTTCTAAAAGAAAATCCCAGATTTTCCAACTCTGCGAAATGCAACGTGAAAAGATTTCTGCTCGATCGAACAACCTCCAATTTAATAAACTTTCACAATTTCTCTGTAAAACAATAATTAATCACCACTGCGATTCTATTTTCCGCCTGATAAACTAATTCTACCCTTTAGTTTCAGATAGAGAATCAGGTATCTGACTGGCGTTTCATAAATCTCACAGCTATTTTCCACTCTATTATCCCTCTTTGGAATTCTATCCGCTTAAAAAAACAAGCTCTTAATTAACTTGGCTACACGGTTTCGAAATGTTACACCAGTTCAATTAAGAGTAAATTTCGTTCCGTTCGCGGACGTGTTAATAATCTGGCTAACGAACTCGACACGATCCAAGGGATTAAAATTGCAACAAAGCTCGCGTTCAAGTGCTCGTAGTCTTATTGCATCGTTGAACAGAAGCAAGCGGTGAACGCAGACAGACAAGTCAAAGTGTCATACACCAACGTGGATAGTAATATCTGTTTGTTGAAAGAATAATTAAAAACATTGTCCAAGAAGAAAAAGTAGTTTCTTCATGAAATACTTTCGCTTGAATATAAAGATCAGTGAGGAGAAATATCGTGAATTATAATAAATTGTTTCTTGTAGCGGAATAATTTTCATAATGGTGCTCTGGTAAATAATTTTACATTGTTCAAAGTATCTTTTTATTTCTTTTTTTTTTTTTTTAAATATTGGTTGTTAGAATATTTTATAGAAGCTTGACTTATTTTTTAGTTTTTTTAATGACACCCTGTCTTTAAATTTGGAAGAATATTATTTATTTTATTTTTCTTTTTTGCAGTGGAATAATTTTCATATTTGAT
>CM026176.1:1397809-1507091 GCA_014825975.1 Bombus haemorrhoidalis | reverse complement strand
CTCAGGTAGCGACGACTCGTCACAACTCGACTCTCAGGTAGCGAAAACTCGTCACAACTTGACTCTCAGGCAACGACGAGTCGTCACAACTCGACTCTCAGGCAACGACTCGTCACAACTCGACTCTCAGGTAGCGAAAACTCGTCACAACTCGGTTCTCAGGTAGCGACGACTCGTCACAACTCGACTCTCAGGTAGCGAAAACTCGTCACAACTCGACTCTCAGGCAACGACGAGTCGTCACAACTCGACTCTCAGGCAACGACTCGTCACAACTCGACTCTCAGGTAACGACTGCCTGTTAATTCGTCCTTCTTGAAGCATCCCTTTGTCTTTTCTCATAGCCCTACCACGTACGTGTCCCGCAACCGACTACGGTCATGGTCACGTAGGTCTTTTTTTCCGTATAACTGTTCGATCGAAGGACCGACGACACATTGAAGACCCTTTTGGCCTGACGGCACTTAGGCTTTTTCACAATATTGTTGGTGTTTCACCCGATATTTCTTGGGCCATTTGTACCATTTGGCCACGATACTACGATACTCGTGAGTAATTATTGGTGAAGTTTTCGAAGTACTGGAATAAATGTTACGAGAATTGCAAAACTCGATGTCCCGGTCCCGAAGATAATTTAAAACCGAGTTAAACATCTTCTAAAAACATTGCCAACAAACTTCTGGCCTCGAGATGTTGAAAATAAGAAAAGTAAAGTTGAAAGTTGCATTTGCAAAGTTGTTTCTGTACGCTAGTTCTTGAAACGAAGATTTTATTACGCGACGAAGTTTTCTAATGGAGCCACGAACGAATTTAGATTTTGGAAAAATAAAATGACAAATAATCCAAGTTTATCCGGTCGTCGGGAAGTCAGCTGAAAGATCAGAAAGTCGATACCTACGATGGCTACAAATTTATTCACCGATTGTATACCGAGTTTCCGCAACCGCAACCGAACATGAAGTATGCAAAACCATCGACCGTCACTTCCCACAATGGACGTTATTTCCTCGTCGTAAGAAACTGAAACTTTATATCAATAGATCGCCGAGTATAAATATTTCGACAACGTTACTTGGCGCGTTGAATTTTTTACCGACGTTTTTACGTAGTAAAACCTCTACTAAGGTTCATATACTACCTTATACTTACGTCGAAATAAAATAAAAAAGGGCGAGAGTTAATACGATGTGTCAAGGTCGTGTGAAGATGTTAAGGAACTCAGGAGAAATTAGTAGAATGAAAATGGGCGTGTTATAGTTACACCAAAATTCACAAAAATGAAAACTCACCTGCTATAGCGGTTACTACTCTAGCCTAGAGTGATTTATTCTGATCTATAGCGTTGTATAATGGATACTGTGTGAATTTAATTCCAATTGAAAACAAATTTTTGCTATGTTTCTACCAAATTCCTTCCTTATATCGAGTTGGCAACTAAGTGATTGTGAATTTTGTCATTACCATCCAATGATTTTCCAACCCTATACTATCTACTATATTTTCCATTTTTATTACATGCGTTATTATACGTGTATTCTGTGTAGCCTACTGTACACAGTTCATTTGCTATTCATAAATATGAATAATCTTTTCTAGAAATTACTAGACCAACAAACGAAGTAGCTCTGAAGGCGAAGACGATATGTCCGACCACGCACGTCCCCATTCTACTTGCGCTACTTATATCTCCTCCTTCCCGCGAAGTGTAGTAGCGATAATTCCACGAATTCGTTTTATAATAGTTCTTTCGTAATCCGCTATAGCCTCGGATGGGCTTTAAATTAGAAAACATATTGCAGGAAAAATTGCAGATGAGAGAGAGAGAGAGAGACGAAGGAGGGTAAAAATTTTCATCAGCAGTTCCATCAGAGCGTCGTTTACTTCGTTAACGAGGGGCTGGAACTTCCTTTCCATACGTTCCGGCGTTTCCTGTTTATTTTCAAAAACTTTCTTAATCAGCAAGCGGCACTGCGTTACTAAGCCGCGGGAGAAACCGTCTCCGGCCGAAAAAGAATTACCACGTTCCGCGCTTGCCTCGTAAACGCGGCGTGCTTGCTGGTAGTCCGAGTAATTATGGTACAGTCAACCGGGGGATGATTCTACGCGAGAAGATAAATCGAAAATGCGGAATAATATTTTTTTTCGTACGGTGCGACGTTTCGTTTTCGAAACGGGAAATCGAATTAAAGAATTTGTCAGCAATGCGAACGATTCGTATGAAAAGATTCTGTTCCGTATTTTGTACCTATTTTCTCCTATAGAGTCACATCTTTGGTGACCGTGAATGAATATTGCGACATCCTGCGATAGAATCGAAGAGAACACTGAGAACTTACCACGCAAGAACAACGACACTTTTTGCGGTAGTCAACGTGGCAACAGTGTCTGAAAAACGATAATTACATGGCTGCCATTTCCGCATTCCGTCCGTGTTCTGGTTTCTATCCTTCTCGTCTCGATATCAATAGAAAAATAAGCAAGATTTGGTAGCAGATATAGTTTCAACAAGAAATCTCTTTTAGCTCGTCCTTCAAATGATAGAAAATATCCCATTTGAATGGCTGACTCGCCGAGAATTCGATTTATCTTTATGCCGACGTACTGTCCCTTGCCGCTGTTCGATTTGATTTATGTAAAATCTAGATGTTTCGTAGAATTGATGTAATAAATGACCGAGCTCCTTTCCTTTTTGTTTCAGGTGAGTGCAAATTGAATCTTCTTTGTCGTTGAGCGGTTGGAAATACGTAAGTCAAACAATATCCGTTTCTTTTTTCTTAAATTATACAATCTTTAACATGAAGTAATTCGCTAACGATAATAAATTGATATTGATTTGATTTACTTATCATACGTAGATAAGTTAGAACACTGCATTCGATATACAGTTGGTAGCTGCTGATAATACTAGTTCCCAGCATTACCAACAGCAGCTGTCGATAAAATGTTGAGTAAAGTTGAGTAAAGCACAAGGTGAAATTATAACCGACAGCTGTCTATATTTCCAATGTTGAAAAGATAGAAGCACTCGAGAATGTATCGACTGATCTCGTTACTTCCGTAAGGTAACAACCGGGTTCGATTTTCGTCCTAGTTTCACAGAAAGGTGAAGCCTGGTTTTGAAACGATGACCTGATTCGCGTGGAAGCTCGGGAAGCGCTCCACGTTATAACGTGAAAGGATAGTTCCTGACGTAATCCCAATCCACATGAGCTTTGTGTTGACCAATCGGCTTGAAGAACTACCATTGTTCGTCTATGCACCGGTGTTTTAATATAACCTACCTTCTCCTATCATTCAAGTGCAAATTTGGTACCTATACTACGTGCCTTTTCATTATCTCGCGATCCTATGTCACGAGAATTATAGTTTGAGATTGAAAAAACGATGCACTGCCTAAGAAATTTGCAATCACTGTAATATAATAACAATAGAATTCCAAAGTTCTAACAATGTCGTACAATAATGTAATTTTCATTTTCATAATAATTATAATTATACGAGCATGTTAGAATAATCGCCTTAGTGAAGAGGTTGATCAACAACGCCACACTTTAAGTATCGTACAAAAATATAATTTTATCAAAGTGTACAAAAATATAAAGATTATCGCAAGCTCTAGAAAAGGGATTTACATGGATACCGTCAACTGTACAATGTGCCTTTGCTCGATCCATCAGTTCAGTGTTTCTTTATAATGATCGTACTGGCTCCTCCTAGTGCCCCACCTCCAAGAGAACCAGCTCCCAGAGCAGCTCCTCCTAAAGCACCAGACGAAGCGTATCCGTATCCAGCTCCGTATCCAGCTCCAAGATTAGCAGTCAACCCCTGAGTGCCAACTCCAGAACCAAGACTGGCTCCAAGTCCAGAACCGAGCCCGGGACTCGATCCAGATCCTAAACCAACTCCAGGAGAGATGCTGATAGAGCCAAGGCCAGCACCTAGACCAGAGCCCAATCCTGACCCATATCCAGCACTGAGGCCGGAGGAGCCAAGGCTGGAACCTAAGTTAGATCCGTAACTAGAGGTTAGGCCATATCCGTAGCTCGGTCCCAGGCTTGATCCGTAACTGGAGGTCAAACCAGACCCGTAGCTGGATCCCAAACCACCGTTCGACCCTCCGCTGAAGCTACCACTGAGACCACCAGCGATACCTGAACTCAAACCAGAGCCGAGGCCACTGGTGACTCCAGAAGTCAGACCAGATCCTCCGATAGATCCTGAAGATACAGGTATCAAAACAGACACAGGAACGGGTTGAGGGATAGGGATAGGTTGCGGGATTGAGACTGGCACTCTAACAGCCTGAGAAATGCCTGCGGACCTATGGAGTGTCAATGCGGTTTGTTGGGGCGTGCGAAGTGAGGTTTCCCTGACGAGAGGCAGATTTTGTCTCACGTACCAGGGACCTGGGACAGGTCTGGGCACTGGATAGGGCTGGGGAATCACGACTGGCACTTGTTGAGTGATAGTGCGAATCCCACCTTCAGCTGTAGCCACGTTTAACCCTGCAGATAGTCCCCCAGTCAGGCTTCCTGACAGAGGTCCAACTAGGCCACCATTAAGAGAGCCTTGTAATCCTGAAAGTCCACCCGAGAGGCTTCCAGCCAGTCCTCCTGATAATCCTCCAGTGTATCCTCCAGATATTCCGCCATAGCTAGTACTAGAACCCAGGTCTACGCCGCCTGATGATCCTCCAAGTCCTCCTGTGCCTAGAAGAACGCCTCTCTTCGACTTCTCTGGCTTTCCTGGTTCAACTTCGCTAGCAATGGCGGCGGGCACCAAAAGGCAGAACTACACGAATGATTTTTAAGGTTTGAATTTTTCATGAAGACTGCTCTTCTACGGATTAGAAAGTGAGTTAGGTTCAAGAAGAAGAAGGAAGTCCTCTTAGAAATGGACCTTTGGAACTTGAAAAGCTGATAGTTTAAAATTCAGGAGTATTGAAGTTTCAATGAGCACTGGTATCGATTTCTTGAGTTTGCCAGGGGGTTAAATGCAATTGCGGCCGCTGTACGAATATCAGCCAAGAAATGTTGAAAATGAACTGCGAATTATTGGACGGAGCAAAATTTTCAGATACTTAGCGATACAAAATTGATGTTTTCAAATATTTAATTACTGCGTGAGTATAATTTTCAGTGTTTGTAATATGAAATTAGTATTCTCTCGAATATTTCATATTTAACTTCGTATAATTATAATTTCGTATATTTGCGTACGTCAAATTATTGCTCTTTCGAAGACTTTATATTCTATTTTGCGCAATAAAAGTTTTGTATATTTGTGGTACCAAATTATTAAATTTTGTATCCATCTTTATATTAATCTTACTGAGTAACATTCCACAACACAAATCCAATGTTGCCACTTTGTATTTGCAAAAGACACCGAGGTGTTCTGCACAATTACAAGGTCTAACCCAAACAACTAAAAATTTCTCGCAGCTTCGCAAGTCGTTTTAAAGTTTCGTCCACGTAAAATATCAGAGTCTGAGAAATTCACTAAAGAATATCTTTCTACTTACTATGAACGTCCTCATAGTTGCTTGTCTCGTAAGTACAGCTTCGAATGTGCCATCATTCGTTCCAGGTCCCTGTTTTATACAGGTAGATACAATCACTTTCACTGAATACGCGATCGTTCACGCCCTGATCCGAGTACTCTCCATCGAATTTTTCTGTCAACGTTTCATCCGATCTCTTTGATCCGAGATACAACCGCAGTCGTTGGAAACAGAGCGATTCCGCGTTACACGCACATCACCGTAATTCTTCGCCTATTTCTGATCGGTTTCTGGATCGTATCGCATGTCGTGCACGCGTAATGCTCCCACTATCATATCTCACGCGCGTCTTTTGTAATCAGGAAGCGAATTTACGGATTTTTTTAAGGTTAGGTCAGAACTGTTGGCTATTGGAATTGGTGGCGCTGAGATCGCACGAGCGTTTAAAAAGCTTTGTGAAGGTTATTTGAGAATTGTGATAGTACTTTTTGGTGATTTTGGTACTTGGGAAAAAATATCATGGAAAACTTGGTGTTTGTGGAAAATTCTGAGACAGATGGGGGGAAAGTTTTATAAGCCTGTCTGTTTTAAAAAATATAAAGTGTGTGATATATTGTGAAATTACTGTACGGCATATAATTCTGCGGAATAATAAAACACGAGACTACAGTAAATATGATTGAAATTTTTATTTTAGAGAACTTAAATAATGAAATTACCGTCCCAGAAAATGTTGTATTCAATTTTATATTAACCTTGATTCGAGCCCATCTCAGGTTTATTCCGCAAAAAATAATAAAAATAGTAGAAAACAACTAAACGAAAAGTAAGACATATTTCGCAAACATCATTTCTACATCCCTTTATTCCGAAAATAAATTAACGTATCAAATACAACACATGCAATATACGCGCATGTATAAAAATGTACTCTGTATGTATGATGAAAGATAACCAAGAATATTTAATTAACGAGGGCGATAAACATGACCGATTTTCCGAATGGTTACATCTTGTACACGTTCATTACGAGGGATAAAAATTCTGGTTCTGGTAAAAGGTGTAATAAATGTCTTCACGGATGACGATTAATAATAAGCGTGGCTTTATGAAAGGCGGAGCCTTCGCTGGAAATAACTGGACAATCGAAATGCAGCGCCTCGAGTGAGGTAGATACAGAGAGATAAAAATCGAATCTGCATTAAGCGTATCTGATACAAAGTATCGAATCATGATTTCGAATTCGAAAGGCAACCCGTAACAAATAAACGATTCTTCGTTTATATTTCCGCGTTGGAACTCCTTTGCACAAGACTTTAATTAATGCCATTTACTTCAACTCTATATTACAGATAAATCTAATCTCCAGACAGATTAGTTTATGAAAATTGTCTTTCATAATCATAAAAATATCGTTTCTGTTGGAAATGACAACGCGGGTTCACGCTCGCCATCTATGTGCAGATGCGCTAGTTACAATAAATAGTAACTAGAAGAGATAGTTCTAGTTACAATCGATAGGTTTAAGATATTCTTTTGTTTTTATCCCTAGTCCATGTAAGAAAGTGCAATAAAGATTTTTCGGCTCGGAATGGTGTGACAGATTTATCTAAAGAATAAAATAATAGCTATTGCGATCCTATCTCTAAATACAGAAATAACAACAGTTTCATTATATGAAATATTGATGATTTACCATGAACTATGTATGAATATAGAAAATATACATTTTCATAAATTTACGAACGCGCCAAATTTTTTCGGTTTTCACATTTTTCACGTCTAGATCCAGTATGCGAGTAAGAAAGCGAGAGCTCGGTTTTTCACGTTATTTAAGGATATGTAGGGTCTCTTTTGGGACGCGGCTGCGAAGATTTGCAGACAATCTAACCTAGGCTATTCCTCAGCCAGGAAACTACCATACTGTACAAAATTTCAACGACATGGTACGAAGAGGGTCACTTTATATTCATCGCATATACTCTCACGTCAAACTACATCTTATTCAAATCCCTACAGTTTCTGCCATTATCTAAATACACGTAGAGATCTACGGATTTATGATCTCCAGATAGAATTGGGAAATGGTGACACTTGGCAGGAATGTTTTCTAAAACTTCCGTAATTTGTCGAATTTTTCTTTCAATTTTTGCTATTTTCCTTCCACCGACTAAATGATAATCGTAGCGTGGATTAAAATTCTGATCTGATACGAAGTTACACACGTGAGAAAATTGAGTTTGAATTCTAATTTATACGAAGTCGTCCGAAAAGTTTCTTTCGTTTTATAAGCAAATAATGCATGCACAACGATTATATTATTTTATCGAATTACGTATGATCCATTTTGTTCTATCGAAATAAAGATCACAACGTTCGACAGGTTAGGTTTCACGTTTGTATAAAGATGTATCATAGTAAAAGACGGGTTGATACTTATGTATATTTACTTAGGCAATAACTATAAGTATTTCTATACGTATCTACCAGAAATGCATAGCATTCGCCGAATAACGAATCGCAATCTTACTTGCGCTATTGCATCGTGTATAATGACTTCTTGCCAACATTGTGAACGTTGCGATTCATGGTGTTGGTGATAGGAACTATTTGCGTACTATGAAACTCGAAACTATTCTATCAACTACTCGACAGACTCGTTTAATAAAAAATCTTTACTTCGTAAGATCGGTTTCTGCAGTCTAAATTGTTTCTACAAAATTACAATTTTTCAGGGAAATTAATTATTTCTGAGCGCTTTTATGCGGAAACTTATACATGTAACGCGTTTTTGCTGCAATAACTTTGCACGCTGTACGTTCTACTGACATATCTATGTTCTTATTCCTAGGGAAATTAATATTTCAAAGACAATTTCTCCAATAATGAAGATATTTGTAATATTGGGTTGGCAACTAAGTGATTGCGGATTTTCTCATTACCACCTAATGGCAAACTCCGCAATCACTTAGTTGCCAACCCAATATATCACTTTCGAGTTTCTCTTTCGCAATTTAATTAGCGCGATCATAAATACTTTGACACAGAAGTTCGATTATATAACGCGAAGGTTGTCTTTGGTAATTAATTTGATCAGAAAATTTCGGCACTCAGACGTGATATAAAAGAGAGGAAGGATCGAACGAACGTGGAAACTGAGGTTCAATTTCAATTTTTTCTCGCGCGCCGAGCTATTTGACGATTGTCAGAGTCATTGATCTTCCACGTGGGAATAAATTTATCTTTCGGACAAGTACGAATCGAAGTTGGTGCGCAGAGAATTTGAAAAGCAGAACAGACGTGACCGTCGTCGATAAATTGGGTCAGCTGACGTTTTTAAAGGTGTGCGCGCCGTTCACGTTTTCTTTCGTGTAGTTACATTATATGCAAATTTTGATTTAAATACATCGGTAGTTTTATAACAGGCTAACAAATATTTTGCCTGTTAATACGCGATTCGAACTGTGATTTACAAAACCAATAATTTTTCCAAGAAATCATCGAAAACAGCACTATTTCGTCTATAAAGAAAACATGAAAGAGCGAAAAACGATTCGTCCTGAAGCATCTCGACCGAAATATGAATTAAAAGGAAAAAATATTTCCTCTCCTGAAACGGAGCGTCAATTCCGCAATTAACAAAAAATTACTGTAGATCGTGTTTATGCAATGTTAACTAATTAATTGTGTAATTAATCGATCGTATGAAAGATTGCCATAGTTTTTTTTTTTTTTTTTTTTTTTTAAGAAATTACCTTCATACACGGGATATATGACTGGAACGATCAAGAACGATTAACTGGACGCTATCGAGTAATTAAAAATTTCGTCATGAATGGCAATTAAAAGTGCTGTAGAGAGAGAGAGAGTAATTCTGTTGGACGGTTGTTTCACAGTGGGTGCATTGGTTATCAGGCCTGGTTTTGTTTCCCACTCCGTTAAAATCTCATTTCGAGCACGTCGATCAATTTAACGCGGGCAATAGAGACGTTGAACCTATTATCTCACACTAGCTTCGGTAACTCGACTTTGCAAGATCATCGATTTTCGTTAATCCATTCTCAAGTGACTACGAATCCATCCCACAATGAATTTACCAATTCGATGAAACGGTCTTTAAGAGAATGAAACTTTCATGGTAATATTTTGACCAATATACGATCGAAGATCGAATTGTAATCTAATGCTAGTCAATTCCAATCTCGGTTTAATCATAGTTGCATCATTTTTTTTTCTCACATTCTTCTAACCATTTTTCTATCAATTATGACCAATAATTAATTTGCTGAGAAAATGGAATTAATTTTTTTTTATACTTTCTATACGAATACCATTGGATACAATTCAATTCTGTACACGTCTTATTTTATCTCTTTTTTTTTTTTTTATCGTAGAAATGAAGCTTTAAGGAAGAGAAGTTTTAATTGGACTTGGACATTTTTTGTTTCGTGCTGTGACGTTTTTTATTTTTATTCGTTAGCGCAGCGAGAGACGTCTGAAAAAGCGTTTTTAGATTTAATTGGAAAAAGTTCAACAATCTCGAGATTATAGAAAATAAAAATGCTCCTAGTCAATGGAAATAATTTTCGTTCCACAAAGCTTGGAATTTCGATCCCTCTTTTTTTTTTCTTTTTTATAAATATTGCCGAAACAACGATTCACGAAACGAATCGGTTACAAACATTATCACGCGACCTACTTCGACGCTTTTTAATAGCAAACTAAACATTTCTCAGCATATCAAATAAATATAGAATACTTAATTATTTAGCCATTAAATTGAACACTCGAAAGTACCGAAAATAATTGAACGACATGTT
Organism: Bombus haemorrhoidalis; assembly: GCA_014825975.1. Taxonomy (NCBI): domain Eukaryota; kingdom Metazoa; phylum Arthropoda; class Insecta; order Hymenoptera; family Apidae; genus Bombus; species Bombus haemorrhoidalis. The sequence goes on along the minus strand of CM026176.1, from coordinate 1,496,768 downwards.
TAAACCATCGATCTGGTTCGAGTACGCAAACCCAAATTTCTACATTCGCTTTGACAATTTTATTTACAAAAATACAAGCAGCGTTGCTCGTTTCACGAAATTCTTTGCATAGAGGAAAGCAAGGTGGATGCTGAGAGGGAATGTTCAAACAAAAGCTAGAAAATCGAAGCATAGAGAGTTACGTAACATGTAGAAGCGTACTCGATACGTATGAAAAAGGTATCGACAAAAAGGCAATGGTAGCTGGAAATAAAACCTGACGATTTCTATCGACATTCTTATTGAAGCCAATTTAGATAGGAAAAAAATAAGTTCCTTCTTTTTCCTTAAACAACGTGTAACATTACAATTTCATTTATTTCTTCATTTTGGAGTTTAATAATTTCAGAAAAGCGAGGGAAAGTTTTTTGAAAATATAATAAACATTCGACAAATCATTAAGAAGCATCGAATTGTATTTCGTGATAAAGTTTGTAATTGGTTCGTTTTGTGAATCACCGTGTTATCGTATTTTATTCTACAGAACGGGAACATTTATGATTATTTGTTAAGAAATGTTTTTTCTCTTTTTTCTTTTTTTAAACATCGTATCATCGTTATCACGCGTTATTTTTATTTATTTAGAAATATTATAGATTTAATTAATAAATAGCGTTAAATCGTTTGTTTTAAATTACGATTGAAATAAAAGGTATAGAATGAAATTTTTTGGTGAAAAGCTTTGTCATAAAAATTCGACGGCTCCCTTGCGCGCAAGAAAGATCATTGTTCTACATTTTGTACGCGCGTGAAACGCGAAACGTTTCGTTGTTAACGTTGTTTGATGATATATTTCGAGAAACGCGCGAACGGTCGCACGGACAGGTTTTCCCCGCGATTATTTTAGAATGTCCAGAACGTCATAGGTGACAGAATAATTTACGGTATCGCGATCATCATTCATATTTACGATGGCCTGTGCATTTCGAACGATATTCCTCGTGGACATCTGCCAACTTGCTCTACCAAGATAGCTGATGCGTAATTATGTCTGTTGGAATCGTCGTCTCGTATTTATGCTCGCGAAATATCAACGAGCTGACGATGTCAAGTTTTTAACGATCGTTATGATCGATTTCTTCGGCGGGAAGTTCGTTGGCAACTGCAGTGAAAATTTTCAGCGCAGATTATGGCAACGATGTATGGCACGTTCGAAGTGTTTAACACTCGGTGAAATTACATTTGAAATTGTATCATTTGTATACATATGTTACATAATTAAGTGTATTAAACGTATTTAAATGCGTAATGGTTTTAGTCAATTTAAATGTTAATATTGGGGATATTAATATTTTAATAATAATAATAAATGTAATCCAAGAGTGAGATACAGAGATGAACTTTCGAAGCGAATAACAATCGACAGAATATTTTATCGAAATGAGGGCAAAAATGTTTGCATTCTTCGTTTGTTTATAACGTAAAAGACTGGGTTCACCAGAATATTAGGTGGACAGAGAAAACGTAAAAGGTTCGATCGGATTGAAATCTCATATTGGGAAACGCTTTGAATTCGAAACATTTGTTTGAACGTAGATCGTTATGAAAAACGGTCAAACAGAGGGAAAATAGAAAATTTATTAAGTTTCTATACTAATGACTTCACCGACATTGAATATTGAATTGAAAAAAATTCAAACTATTTTTTAAATCCATTAAATTCAGCTATCTAACGTACATTATGTCCTTTATTTGTCCAAAAGAAGGTCCAATCTTTTTATACAAAAAAGAAAAAAGAAGCAAAGTTAGCCAACGAGAGGAAACCTTCGCTAGGACAAAGTTACACATTTTTGTAAAAAATATACTCTCCGTTCTTTCAAAAAACCTACGAAATTCTTTCAGCTGTGATATGATACGTGAAGAAAGACGAATGGAAACAAACCTGTCTCGATAAAACAATCGTTCGATTCGATTCCTGGTCCGGCGACACACGAATGTCGCTGTCTTCGTCAGAATCGCGCAGGATCGCGTATGTACGTGGAAGAATCTCGCGATTTCCACCGCGATCTCTTTGAATTATGGTAGCAGGGAGCCGCGAGGACACGTGTCCCTCTGATCGGCGCCATTAGATCTGTGGTAAAGAGGCAAGAGAGCACAGAGATGCGGCGGTATCGGTAGCCTAACCTTCTCGATCGTGATGTCAGTCGAGGCCAGAGCCAGCTATATGACCACTTGCGCTTCGGAGACCGATGGTTCGTCATGATCTCTAATTCCCTAGAGTGTTCGCAGCTTTCCTTCGTTCGCCAAATTAACGATAATCTTCAAACGGAAATGGAGATTCGATAGGAATTCGCGTATGATGTGGTGGAAACGTATTAGAAAGTTCTTGATTTAATAGAGCAAAAGCAAACTCGGAACAAACAGGTTTCGTAGAAATATAATTTTTCTTTTTAATAAATCAAAGCAGGTGTCGTGGATTAAAGGAGGTTGAGGAAAATATAATTCTTCGTTTATACGGTAGAAGCATAGTGTACTGGGAACTTCTGGTTTTAATAGGACAAAAGCAATCCTGGAGCAGAAAAGAAAATTTGCAAAGGAATGGATATTTAACGCGATAGGAATATTTCATATACAGTGCATATTAGAAATGATTGACACTATGGGCAATGGAGTTTCAAAGAAAATTCCTGAAAATATTTTTTTTTTTTTTTGGAGAAACCCCTTGACGATCTAGGAAAAGGGTATTTAAGATAAATTCTGTATCTGATAAAATGAAAATTCAACGACACAGAGATATAAAGTCAAAGATGATTGATTTCGGTGGTAGAGTTTCCTGGCAGGAAGAAGTTTGACGAGCGGCATGGTTTTGGTGGCATTAATCATAGTCAAGGCATCGTTTAGAAATGATCTATGTGGAAACTAACGGGTTCATAGTGCAGTCGTTAGTATACTATGATGAGCACGTGAATGGGCATTGCCTCAATGTATCGGTCATAGTATAAAGTATCATCCAATAATTAAATAATATCATATTTTATACCATACAGAATTTAATATATTTATCTCGATCCCGAAATTATAATAAAATTGTAAACGAATTGGGAACCGTTTCTTACGTATTAGCAATATAGTCAATTTATTCTTTATCATCAATTTACCACATACAAAATTAACTTCATATTTTATAAATCTTATATATCAATTTTACCAACGAATTAACAATGGGAAAGTGATCAAAAAGCGAACATTTCACTCAACGTACACTACAAGCCACGCTGTAATCTTCTTTCCCGTATATCAGACGGAGATTACGAGACGTCCAGTGAAGGAGCAATCCGTGACATGCAAGGGAAGCAAATTAAAGAGATCCTGCCAAGGAATCTAAGGAAAATCGGTTCAGACTGTGACTACGAAGCAGAGAATCCGAGACCTAAGGAAGAAAAGTCATCGGAGAAGTCGTCTTGCGATCAAGAAGCAGCCTTAGCATTCAGAATTTTGTCCAAGTCAGAGTCAATGCCAGTGCTAAAAAGTACCAGCTCGTCCAAAGAGGAGAACGAAGAAGGAAGCGCAACGATGATGTCAGAATCTTCCATAGCGCGTCAAAGGAAAATGAAGATGATCGTAACTCGAATTAATCCAGAATTATCCTCGGCCTCCAACCAGACCAGCTCAACCGATACTTTTGCGATGGAGATGATTGATGAAAATTACGAGTCCAAGAAACTAGAGCCGAAAATCGCGCTACCTATGCTTCAGGTGATTATGCATCAAAACAGAACCAATGAAATAATTTTTCATACCTGGGGTTTAAACCCTTTTCTAGACTTTCCTGGCTATTTTCTATTCTTTATAAAACTTCATCAGCATCCCGTATCACGTCGCCCATATTGTTATAAATATTAACTCCGTGAAAGACGTTACAAACTTTATTTTTCTTCTAATTATATCTCCCTTTGATCTAATCCTCCGCTATTTTCCTATTCCATTCTTGTTAAAGGACAAAGATGAATGTTGGTAAGAAAAGAAAAAAAAAAAAGAAAAAAGCGAACGAGGGAGGATACCCTTGTAAGTCACAAGACAGTGAAAGTATAATGGCAAAAAAAGAAAGAGGGTGATTACGTTAAAGGACGTATAGATACGGCCGTACGTCTCTGATGTTGAACGGTCTAGTCGATATATATATGTGTGTGTGTGTAGGGTGAAACAAAATTCGTGATATATATAAGATCACGAAGATATTATGATTCAAAATAAAATGAAAATCAAGAATGATGAGATTATTTTGGAAGCTTCATTTTCAAATTATTGTTGATTTTCATATTATGTTAGATCATAGGATCTTCCTGACCTCGTCTGTACCATAAATTTCATCTCACCCTGTAGAGATCTTACTAGGTAGGGAATCCATGATACGAAAAAGTGGCAAACAAGAAATAATCATAAACTGACCAGTCCATTTGGCTTCCACTCCAATTATTCAGTCTTCTTAATATTAGAGACTTAATATTAGAAAATTAGAATCTACATGTTTTTCCTTCCTACGTCAATCCCAAATAATCCTATCCTGCTCAGAACACCAGCAACGATTCGCCAAGTTGCGCCAAGGAAGTGACATTCTTCGAATTACCAGAGGACATATCTTCTAAGGAATTCGAGCAAGAAAGAAAAAGCAGCAGATGCTCGGGCGGGATAGGGTCCGCTATCAAGGAGCCAAAGAACTCTAGAAACACGCAAGAAAACGACGATCTGATAGGCATCGCCGAGAATCCTCATCCTTCTATCAAATCTTTTTACTTTCCCCCAATCCCAGAAAAGGGGCATTCTTGTTTACATCATCCGAGGCAACAGCCTCGAATTACCAAGGATACGGACGCAATTCTTAAGATAGATGGCGAACTAGGTCCTCTCCAGCACCAACTTAATGAAATTAGTGGGAAGTTCCGAGCCCTGAGTCTCAATGTTCCGTCTCTGCCAAGGCAGAGTCATTATTGTCAGTACACGCCATCGACTGACATGTCTGGGTACTATCTGCGCAGAACAGAGACTTTTGGCCAGGACTCCAAAGGAAATGAGGTCGTTCGTCTGATGAGTCAACATCAAAGCAATAAAAACTACACTGCGCTAAGACCTGGCACAAAGACCAAAGAGACTCTTCTGACTCAGGATTCCTTCTCTATGAGAGAACCTATCAGCAGGAACATCAGCTTCACAAATGAAGACTCGTATTCGCTGGTGGCTCCACGAGTACGTTCGTCTAAACACGTTGAAAGGAACGTGTCAACCATAGCCAGCGATTGGCGAATCGAAGACAATAATAACTACGCCTCTGTGAGAAATTCTTACGCTAATTTTGGGAGTCCGGTAGACAAGGATCCATCTGGATCACTGATCCCCTCTGTCAGCAGTTCTTGTTACAGACCTTACAGAAGCGAAGCCTTTGATTATCACAAACCGCACTCTTCTAAGTACTATGACGAGTCAGAATTTAATAAATCCAGAAAAGAGTTCGCGAAAAAGAACGAGACAAAACTTGGTTCGAGTAGAACAATCGATCATAGATGCCAAACTGTGACTAAGAGATTGGACAAAATGGCACAAGCAGGGACGTCGGGGGTTGCTTGTGGATCTGGCAAACTAATTAGGACTCTGGATGCCTCAACTGTTACTTCTGGACCCGATCTACGTGTCACAAGTGTCAATACCTCTGTAGAAGAACGCTATACGTATGGAAAAGTTGTAGGTGAGAGTTCGTATAATGAAGGAGGAACAAGTGGAACGTGTCAGCGTTCCGACAACGAGTCTAACAGCAGCCTCGTTAGGCCCCAGGATCACAGTATCTTAGCTTCTGTGATGGTTATCGGGTCTGAAGGAAGCGGTAGAACACGCTACGTAAATCGCAGTCGTGTGCATAGTCAGGTCTCGCTAGTAATCTCGAAAAAGGACCAAGATTCGACGACGACTATTCCAGATCGTAGACGAAATGAATTTTCAGGAAAGCAGACGAAGAAACAGCTTCGAGCTTCGAACGTTGTCGGCCGAAAATCGATAGAAACTCTGGTAAAATCTGCAGAATCGATAAGTAATAGCAAGACCGATGTACTGAAAGATCTATCCGGCATAAAAATGACCAAGACAGATGAGAAAGTGGTGATCGTGCCAATCCTGTTCACAAATGGCATCCCAGAGCCTCCGAGGACACCTCTGTTCCATTTCAACAAGTCCAGATGTCATTTGTCAAAAACGAATCACCATTTGACGAAGCTAGAAAGGAGACCATCCTCCATAACCCAGAACAGCGTGTACTCGGGCAACAGTCTCGAATCTTCAACAATGGAGTACTTAAATTTGGATCAAAAACTGGCAAATAAGAATAGCGGGATGTCAATGTCCTGTGTCAGTCGGTCTGGTTCATGTTCGCGTTGCAGGAATCCTTCACATTTGTCGAACATTACGAAAAGTTTGTCTGACCGTCATCATAGTAATGGCAGGCATAGCCATTCGAGCAAGGCACAGTCTGACCCAACGAGAAGAGTAAAGAAGAAGGCTATTCAGGGAATGATGAGCTCGCCAGAGGAATTTCTTTGCGATACCTGAATATTTGATGTCGTTCGATCGATTGGAACATGGTGGTCATGTCGCCTTTATGGTTGTGCTCTAAGGATTACGGTTGAAGTAAGAGGTTGAAGTTCCATACTGGAATCATAATATCTCTAGAGTCACGAATTTGGATCAAAGTGTCGTTTCTGGAATTTTGGAATTCACGTTTAACCTTTTCTTGGGGGAAAGGGTTGTTTCTCGCTCTGCAGATTCTTTTTAACTCTCTTTGATATTCGGGCTAATGGCCCGGAAGACGCATTTTTGGGACGGTGTTTCCTGCAGTGACGTAGCTCCGACTATTGTCTTTTTGTCGTTTATCGTAGATAAGCTCGCGGCGTCTCTTGTATACAGTTTTTATTCAAGTAAATATAAATATTATACACGAAGTACGAATCTTTATTTGAATAGCAAAAGCTCGTGAAAACAAGCTCTTCTTCGTGTACATCCTATGAGAAATCCTTCGAATTACGAATTAAATCTGTAGGATTTCGTAAAAAATCTCTAAAATCGTACAAAATTGTATTTCCTTTTTTTAATTTTTATATCATTTTCGTATAATTATTGACAAGTGATTCAAGAAAAATGAACATATTTTATAGTTTATTTATAATAACGCCTAGGCTACAGATATCTATGAATTTATGCAAAAATTATGTACAAGTATAGAGAAGAGGTGCGCGTAACATGAAAGAATATTCAAGGTATCTAAAAGAAACTAATCATTGTAGATCTGTTTCATTTGTTTAATTGAGTTGCGAAAAATATGAACATACATAAATATTCGCATTTTATCAGTGAGAAATTCCCAAGCTCCTTTTGACGTACGATATAGAATGATTTATATTGTTCAATAAGAATGTGAAAAAAAAAGGAAGAGCTGGCGTTTCTACTGTCAAATAATCGTTGCAAAATGGCGTAAGAAGTATTTTCACAGTCCTCGCTAAAACTAGTATCTAGTTATACGAACGGTGTCACTGACGTAGGAATCCTGGAGTGATAAGTGGACAATCAGAAGCCAGATCACAAGTACGCTGAATCCATGTTGGTAAACCGGTTTCCCGTCGAAGGAAATCTGTTTGACATGGCGTTTCGCGGATCGTTGCTAACTCATGCATGTGAAACCCTGACCGATTGTGAATCGAGGCTGATCACCAATTGGCCAACTGTTGCATAGTTTTCCAGTAAGCCCTTGCTTATACTTAATTCTCTGCACCAAATTCAGGATCAGTTGAATCATCAAATTTACATTTCTTTTTTAATTCAATTTTGTACTTTTTTCTATAGTGACGCATACGAGTAGATTTGTAATTTTTCAATAGTATTTACAGGTCTAAAAGAATGAAATAGATCCAAAGGTCTAGCGAAGCGGACTAAACGTTCAAACATTATGCAAAGATTTAGGCGAAGGTCGAGCAAACTGTCATCATCTCAGCAAACTGAACGACTTAATGAAAAGCTGCTGCTTATTCTTATTAAGATGCATGAATTTAATTGAAAGAGAGACGGAACGAGCGAAGCAATAACCAGACGGCAAACGAGATCATAATTAACGAAAATGCGATCAAGCGAAGGTCTTTCGTGAATTGGCCGATAAATCATTGGCGTTGAGACATCCCAGATAAATTTTGGGAACGATTGCTCGACCTTGCCACATCATCGATGCGTTCCGTTGCACCCGAAGCGAGATGGAGTAAGGACATCTGTATAAACGCGATAGTTGGTCCCTAAGTGTAGATACAGAAGTTCTTTCAATAATTACTCTCAATACTGATTACCTTATCATTAAGTTTTCACACGCGCTTACGCTGTTTCTTTCTCTCATTCTAGAAAACTGTGAATTTTTTATATGTCAATGAAGATATCATCTGGAAACACGTGGCTCTTTTTACAGAAATTACTCAGCCGCCGTAACGACTCCGTAATTAATATAGTCGTTTCCAAGGATCACCGTTCAGAATACGATCGGATCAATTACAAAGAAACGTAAAAATTTCTGGCCATCGACTATTCAAATGTAAATGTAGATCGACAGATTCCATGTAATGAACACTGACGCGACAGGTGACGGTATTTAGCATTAAAAATACTGGGATTTCCGCTTGGTCTCTTCCTAACTATGTATTACTTTTTTGTTCCATGAAAGAAACATCGAAGGTTAATCTACTTAAGTTGGCAATTCGTTTCATTTGTTGCTCCACCGAGAGCTCACGAATAATTCCAACTATTAATAACAATTTCCTCAAAATTTGTTAACCATCTTGACCCAATTGTCGACGTCGCCGTGGTTAATGCGACGTCGTTTATGGACAGTCGATATGCCCGCAAGAACGCGCGATAAACGCGTTGCTGGCCGCGTCCCAAATAATTTGTCTTGTCGCTAGCACTTTAGTTTGTATTTACAGTGTCAAAGCGCCGTTGTCCGGTTGTTCACTCGCGGCACACGCAAATGGCCTTCGATTGCCAACGGACCTAACTTTCGGCTTTGTGCTGCGGACAAGCGGCGACAATGGCACGCGTGTCTGCTCTTCGAGCTGCGTCACAATGCAACCTCGTGCTGACTTGTTTTCATTCCACGCCAGCCATCTCTCACCGCCATTATTTTTATCAAAGCCAGAGTAGCCATTGATCGCGCATTCCATCCAGTAATTGAGTATTTATCGACGTCAGTCGTTGGCAATAGCGCTTTGTGAATTGCTGCTCCGATCATTTCCCAAGGATTAATTGGTGTTTCAAATTGCGTAAAGGCAAATTCAGAGAATGAAGAAAATTAGAAAATTATTGTGGAGAATTGCACAATTATTAATGCCATTATGGAGGATTATTGGACTATGGGATATGTCGTAGGATGGGATTATTTTCAACGTCAATGGATTGTTCATGCTGTCAGAGAAAATGACTGGATTGTTGACACTTTTGTAGAGACTTATTCGGAAAATCGAAACTGACAGGTGGAAATTGATGGAGTATCGATGTTGAAATTGGAGCAATTAAAGTACTGTTTTCGCACCTTGTCACGCGTCTAATTTGAAACGCGTTAAAAATCAAAAATTGTATTCTTCGTATGTAGAAACTTCTTCCGTGTTTCTTCGTATCGATAAGAGAGAACATTTTTTCCTGATAACATGCACGAGTTTCCTCTTGCTAATAGGGAAACAGTAAATTCTTATTTTAAAACGCGAAACTCCGCACCGTAACTATTTCTCCAGCTGTTCCAAGCAGCAACCGTATCCAATTTTTCTCAAACTGATGAGGAAAATAAACGAAATAAAGGATTTCGTTCAGCAAATAAATTGTTATACTGAAAAATGGAACTGTGTGCGCGTGTGTGTACACGAGTTCTGCAATTTGTCCGATTCATTCGCGCGATGCTTTGGAATTTTGTCAACTAATGAAAGAACGAATAAATAAAGTACACGTTTCGCGTATTTACGCTATTAAAAACAAATCCTTTATTCCTTCTACGCTGTGTGAAGCAAAATATGTAACAATTTTACATTATTTAATCCTTATTTACCATTAAATCAGTGGTGGATAAAATGCAGAAAAAATAATAGTAAAAAATAATCGATATTGTATATTGGAATTTTAAAAGGAAAGGTCAAAAGCTGCTATCAAAAATTAGATGGTAAAATTGTGAAAAGGCGCAACTATCGTATTAATTAATTAATACGATCTAAGATTAATTGCACATAGTGAGCAATTATACAGAGAACGAAGGAACCAGTATAATCAACCACGAAATGTAAAACGAAAAATGTACAACCTAGCCGAAGAAAAATCCAAGAAAATTATCATAATGTTCTCATTTTTCTGACATTTTCTTCCCTAATTTCACCGCCGGCAAACATGCTTCGTAATACACGCCCACACTCGTCTTATCTACTAACAATGCACCATTATATAACTCGTGCTTCTAATCTATACAATCTGCCTGATTCTTCGGTAATCTCCTAATAACTAGACCGATTTACGTAACGACGAAGGAGACGAGTGGAAAAAGGAAGAAAAGTTGCTGTGAGAAATTTCATCGAGGGCGGAACATCGATTGCGGTTTTCATCGCGGTAAAACGTTATTTACCGTCGTATCACCATCGCTTCGTGTTTCGCTATCGAAACGCGTTATCGACATGTCCGCACACACGAATACACGCTCAAAACCGCAAATACTTTGCCTGGAAACGAAAGAGCGGCAGAATCACTGGCTCGGATTCTTCATGGAGAACTGGAATGCCAGCGATTCGCGAATGGAGAGGCGGATAAATTACCGGATCGTTCTACGATGAAACGATAGCGTAGCATCGTGTCTTTCGTGGTCTGTGGTCTATGCAATTTCCCTCCATTCTTCGCGTCGATCGACGTTTTTTAATTGTACGTGAAACGTTGCCAAGGAATATTTGGCTTAGACGACGAGTTCGCATCGTGCGTTCCGGTGAGAATTCTTGCAATGTCGAATGAAATCTTTTATTCCTATCACGCGTTCTTTCATACGAGTTTCGCTTTCGACGAGAATATTTTAATCCCGGACGAAGATCGTGATTTACAAAGCAGTCAGAGTGCTACTTTGAACGAGAATTTTTCAATTTTGAAATTGTGAAAATCGGGAAATCGTGGTCTGAAAGTATCTATTTAAATCCGCAGAAGAATCGGAGTATCTTCTTTCATTAAGAATTTCTTTTATTTCGGGTAAAATTCGTTACTTGAAAACTTGTGCCAGTTTGGACGAGGAGTATATTGCACGGATAAGAATTTATCGTATAAAAATCGAAAAATAAATACTCGGAAGTTAAATTTAGAGAAATTAGGAAATTCTAGAAATAGGATGTATGTATATATAGGTGCGAATAAACTAAACATGAAACGAACAGTCATTTTCTAGCAGCGTGGTTTCGATTTAACGCGAAACTCGACGAAACTTTACGAAGAATCGATCTAATCCGCTTTCAATCAAATCCAATTTCCTGGTCTCAAAAAGTCATAGTTAATGTTCGTGGGCGTAAAACGGTAGACTAATTAATTCCCCCGAATTTTCCAGCTTTCCATCGAAACGAGGAATCGTTAAAAATCGATACTCCATTATTGCAAGCTCGTGACACGCAGATTAACGGGAAAACCTAATAAAATCCTATAATTCCCTGAATAATTTATTCTTCCTTTTCCCTCTTTTACAAATACTTTCTCTTCTTTTTTTATAAAATATAGATTCTAACAAAAATTACACGTTTAATCAATTCTATACCATAGAACATTGTGTATTACTTTATTTCGATTAATTCGCTAACGATTGAATAATTAAAAGAATAAAATAATAATGAGAAAGATAGAAAAAATTTGGTTAGCTGTGTTAGCGTAGGTGCATCGCTGTGCACTATCGAAAACGATTTAAACGATGGATATTGAAATTCGAAACAACACACGAAATTCCATTACGTACAAAATTACTCCATTAATTTCAAGCGAACGGGGCAAAACGTTGAAACACAATTATACTTCAACGCTGAATTAGTAAGCGTTCGACCTCGTCGATCATTCTGCGGAGGAGATTGATTCGTTTCAAAATGAAACTTCTCTCTGCTTTTTGATCCTGATGTTACGTCGGAGAAATCGTTTCCGGCGCTATTGTAGAACGAGGCTTTATCATCCGCCTTCTTCTTATTTTCTTCTACAATTGCGATTTCGTGAGATGTATTTTATAAATACATTTCTCAATTTCTTAAAATTTAAATTTAAAAGTAGAAGTAGTAGAAATATTGTCTTTTTAGTACAAGGGGACCGATATGAATTTGCTTGTAAGATTTATCTTGTTAATATACATTATACATTATACATAGTTTGTATAATAATAATAATAATAATTATTATTATTATTATTGCAATATAATTTCCTGATGTAAAGAGATTACTGCTTGTACAGTAATTAATTTCGTTTTTGTAATACGATATTAGTTTGTTTTATTCTGTTTTTATCGCCAACGTTGTATAAGAAAATTATAAAATGGCAAATATCTCGACTTAATATTCAAATACCTGAAAATTGAGAAGATTGTATCGCGACAAGCGTTATAGAATTTCGTCCTGAGCATGTCAGAAGGACAAGAGCTGCTCATTATCCCGTGTTAAAATCCAGAAAGGAAAAGGATCTTCTCGCAATCGTTTCGAACTCTTTAACGAGACAGCAGAATCACAGCGCAGCTGTCCAGTCGGTGGAAATTCGAAACACGGTCTATCAGGTGAATCATTAAAATCCTTTTGTGGAGAGATTCACAGAGCGAGGTCCTCGTCGAGCAAAGGACGAATCTCTGTGGTTGTTCGCGATGCAATTTCCTTGCACCTTCTTCTCCACTGGCTCGTGTACGCGCTCTTTCCACGGACAATTCCGCACAGATTCTACCTTTTCCGAATTTTTGCTCTCGTTCGAGTGTAAAATCCTTTCTTTTTCCTTTATTTTCCCCAAATAATTGTCTTCCTTCTAACTATTGTTGCGTTTCTCCGAACCTTGTACTCGATTCTCTGCTCTTTTAAAGATCAACTTACCTACGAATTTATTAAGCAAGAATTTACAATTTAAATTCCGAATTGGAATTTTCCTTAAATTCTCGTTTCCTGAAGCTCAACATTTTTATCTATTTCACCTTCCAAAGTTTCCAAATTTTCAACTATCGATATTCTCATATATTTATTCAGAGTATCGTATAATTTTAGAAAAGAGAGTTAAACAAAAAAAAAATATGATCCTATAATACTATAAGATTCTGAATGGAATCTTGAATTATACAATAATTAATATCTATATATATATTTTGGAGAAGACGCTACTCCGCTAGCAAAGTACGAATCTACCTATCTTACAATAAATAATTATTTTTCAACGTGGACAAATAAATTTGTTGGAAGGCGGAACCAACGCGATTCCTCAAAGCGTGACCGAAAATTTTTGTGAAACTCGATACCGATATTATTGGATCGCTAATGAAATGCAGTGGTCCGAATATTTATAGACTTCCAAAATTATTCGATCAACGGGTCTGCCAAGCGTAAGGTATTTGCAGAAATTAGTTGAGTCGGCGAGAGTTATTTGTCATCAACCACGATGACACGATAAAACGCGATGTCACGGTTTTCGCTATTCAAATTTTGCATTACTCTGCACCACAAACTGAGTCGGGTGCTCGTGTGTGACTGCCGCGTAATAACAACGAACATTTTCCACGGCTCTCAGATATTTCTCTACTTAAACGTGTTTTCAAATGTAGAACGAATTTCGTGTTACAACAGTTCCATAACTGAATTTGCTTCATTATAATTTATAATCAAAATAGAAATTGAAATTCTTTTTTCTCTTTCGCAGAATAAAGTTGGGATCTCGAATAAAAGTTTGAAAAGTACCATATTTTACGCCGAATATCATATTACGCGTGCACGCTATTACTATAAAAAAGACATAATTATTTTTCCTTTGATTAAAATTGCAAATTTTACATGGTAATTTAACAATTCCACAAGTCGCTTGATAGGAAGTATATTTTGGACAACGGGCTGACGACCTGAAATCCAAGTATAAACTTCGAACTTCCGGTCTGATCAAATTCCATTTTTTTTTATCCATCCTGTTTCTTTCAAAATTCGCCGCGATTCCTACGAAAGTAGTATCCTATTTCCTCTTCTATCAGCCATCTTCGAAGCAATTCTCACAAATTTGTTTCGTGTTTCGAGTTTTGACACGGAATCGCGTCGACATTTATGAAATTTTCACGTAAACGCAGCGATGCGTGTCGAAAAGTTTTGAAGCGATGCCAATCGCGGAATTTCGCGATCGCCACGTTTTATATTTGTGTCGCGAATTTTCTTAATAGCCGCACGTGTTGGCATATTCATTAATTTTCGATATTGCCAGAGAGAAACGGATGAAATTCCGTTGGAATCGAAATAAATATTTTTGAAATTAGGGGAAATCATTTCTAGATAACGCGTTTTTCTCCCAAAAACCTGACCAATATAATGTGAATAATTGTAAAGTACGCGTGAATAAATATTACAACGGCGATTAATATCGTGAAATCTGTGCTATAAAATTCACAAAACATTGTACATTTAACGGAACGTTATACGAAAGCAGGCAGCGAATAATTTTATTCTTTCGTTTGTCGATTCGATTGAAACGAATAAAACGGTGCAAACAGTTTGTTGAACGTACGGATAAAAGCAGCTAATTTGGATATCGGCGAAATTGCGTAGAGGGGAGGGGGCGGAAATGTATGAACTCGTCCCAGTCTGCCTCGTTTGTTCGTTGAAAATAATATTATAGCTTGTTTGCGAATGAAATAAATCCGAATAAAGTCGAATCGCGTGACGAGGTCTCATCAGATTAAACGAGCTTGCCGAGTAAAGTCGCAGCTTAAATTTTTATTTGAATTTTGTCGCTTGAGAAACGAGAACGATTTAATATAACGGTATGTAGATGTTACAGATAGACGAGGAATTGGCAAATCGGCACAAGTTTTTAATCAAGCAAGCTTTAAAGAACTTTCTTTCCCCTCGGAATTTGAATTCCAAATTCAAGCGTTATTTTTAACTTCATTTCCATTAACTTCAGATTCCCCATACAGCTTCCATCCGCGTGGTAACTTGCTAATTTTCTTGACACTGGTCGACGATATCAAGTAATTCGCAAATTACGGATATAAACAAAAATCAAAGATCGATATACACCATGAATTTTGATAACTTTTGTACTACAAATTCTTTCGCATATCGGTGATAGTGACTTATCCTCTGGTATATTTTATCGTAAATGTAACATATATCATGCTTATTCGCTGCTCTTATTAAATACGTATCAATAAACTTTCTACTATCGCACGAAGAAAGAAATTGAAAGAAACTTCAAAATCCTGGCCTGTAGGCGAACGTTGACTTCTACGTTGTCCGCGACGTACTCGTAATGCAATTAACGCGGCGCAGACGCTTAATCCTATTGAGCGTTTAGTTAAATGGCCACTGGTTGGTCAGGTGTCGACCAACGTGTCATCTTTTTTCTTCTTCGTAAGAACGAAAAGGTCGCTAACGAGCCGTCTCCGATCTTCTTGAAAGCTTCTAGGCAGCTAAAAATAGCCAGGTCTAAAGTTTTATCTAAACCGGACCGTTCGTGACTCTCCCTTGCTCGTAGACAGTTTCGTGATTGTTGCGCGTGTGTTCAACAGCTGTTGCCTCCTACGTACACGTAACATCACACCGTAATTATACTGTGTTGCGATTCGATAAACGCGTCCACGCCTCGAGTGGAAAGAATAACACGACACGTGGCGGTTTTAATGGCTTTAGGGTCCGCAGGCGACTTTAAATTCTTAATTATATTGTAAATTAACGAAGTAGGTGTTACGATGAAGGAACGTTAGTCGCGTGTCAGAATAATTTCTGGTTTTAAGCGATTTAACCAGGGCGATGCCGAGGGGAGAATTTTTGATCGAGTGGCTGAATTTGGCTGAGTGATTTGCTCGAATGGCGCTGACACGGTGAATGTCGAATGATGAAAATTGCGAAATGTTGAACGTTTCAACGGACCAGAATACTATTTTCCCTGTCTTATTAATAAAAAGCGAGTGTTGTAAATGGATTGCTAATAGAAAGGTTTGATTTTCCTACATGTTAACGTGCAAATTTATTATCGTACCGTTTTTCTTCTTGCGACTATAAAAAGTTATACGAGTGAACGAACTACTTGAACGACGAAGGTGAGTGAACCTGAGCTCTTTAATATGAACGACGAGTGTTTCAGATGATACAGACGAGATCCAGAGGCACCGTGTGCGATTGCCATTCGATTTCACGTAAAATATGCGTGCGAATAAATTCTTAGAATCCACGCAGACTACCGTTAATCCTGGTAACGTGTTTCGATTACGTTAACTTCTAAATCAACTTTTATTTGAACCGACTGAAATGTCTCCAACGATTTGTGAACAATTCATCGAATTACTCTATAGAGTTCTTCTTCGAAAATTTCATTCAATAACAAAGATTATTCTTTTCACTTTTACATAACGTTTACTTCCTTTCTATGTTATCCTTTACAAGCGATGGCTCAAATAAATCTGTTAAATTACGGTTTAAATTACCGTGCAAACAGCATTAAACGTTAAACGTGTTTAACGTTGGTTTTTGGTTTCTTCGGTCAATACGCGTCCTAAAATAAGATTATACCAAGAGGATACTTAAAATATGCTTTGAATATGCACATCTTATCCTCTCGTTTAATTCCGAATAAGCTAACAATTCCCCTTTAGATCCTTTTAAACAGACGGAATATTATTCTCCTTCGACAAATTATTATTTATAAATGCATAAAAATCCTCAGCTTAATGATCGAATTGTGAGCTAGTGTATGTCGCGTGGCGAGTATTCGAAAGCTATTAAGAAGTCGATCGACGATAAAAAACGATAAAAACGTAGAGAAGAGAGAGAATTACGTGACATGTTTTCAAATACGTACTCGCCATGCGTAGCGACCACATTCTTTGGTGCGTGACGCCGAATTTATCAGCGTGACTCCTGTTCCTCGCAACTATCGTCACGGTGCTTGAACGTGCCCACTAATCACTATGATAATGCCCCTTCTGTGATAAATTTCCATACTTACGCGGTGCACTTCGTGCAGACGTTTGCTCGCAGGCATACTAATTCCAGTCCTCTGTAGATTCCGCTCCTTTAATTTCTCATTAGTCAAATATTTATCTTCGGCATATCGCTTGTCCCATTATAAGGACGTTCGTAATATGTTACGGATTTTTATGCGATTTCACGAGGAATTTTGCTAAGCGCGTCGTATTAATAAAATCGACCCGTTGAAACACTCGTTACGCAAGGCTGAAACGTTCTCAGCAAAGCGAGAATCTGTAAATAACGATATAAGAGATTTTGCATATTCTACTTGCAGATGATGTTATAGCGAGATATCGTTTTTAAAGTGTGGTTTAATCGCTCGAAACTTAGGAAAGATTCAGAACTGCCAAGAGAAAATTGCGATTTAAATTCTATGATAATTTGGAATAATCGAAATGAACTGGAAAATAAAATAAAATGAAACGCATGAATTTCGAACCTCTCCACTCAATTCAAATATATTCGTTTTATCCAGTGGAAGTTCCATCCAAGTCTCGAATTTCTTTCATTATATTCAAGTTTCTAACGTGTTAATGTAAAAATCGGGAAACGTTTCGTGATAGAACGTGCACGTTTAATTGCACAACGCGTCTGTTACGTACTGACGAGGAATGCAATTCGTCGCACAGCTGTCTACGTTGCAACTAGTAACGTTAATTAAACAATTCTGACGATGATACGTAGGCGCCAGTGCGCTGAAATATTTGCAAATGCAACACGGCCAGTAGCAGCGAGCCGTCAGAAATTATTAAGCTCGTCTTCCATCGCCGACTGAATCTTCAAATCCAGCAAATCCTTTTCCAAGTCGCTTTTCAGCGATCTTAATTTTCCAACTTCGACTCTCATTTTCTAGTTTCGCAGCGGCAGATTCTATTTCCAATATTCATCAAGACTAATATTTTACAATGAGCTTCTAATTTTCTGCCGTTAAATCCAATTACCTTTAATTCCAATTAAACCAACGAGTCAACATACCCCGAAGAAATATTCCAAATTCGGCAAGAACGTTAAGAGCCGTAGTAAATTACGACCAATTAATTACGTAATCTAGAATAACAAGTTTCCTTTATGGATGATCCAGCAGGCAGCAGGAAACAACTATAAATTTTCAATTCCAGCTGATCAATCTAATGACTCGACGATTCTCGTTGACATCGGAAATTCTAATCCCTGTGATCGACAACAAACCTAGATCTCATCACGTCCGTGAATCACTGTGTATACCGCCTCTTTTCATGTCAAATTTAATTCAATGATAAAAAGGGGGCAGAAGTTAATACTCGAAGATCGTCGAAAGCTTTTAAGGAATAAATTGTCCGTTTGATCGACAGGAAAGATTGAGGGAGGAAATCGCATACGATTGGCACGAACGAAGGGCCAAAGGGGGAACAAATCGCGAGAACATCGGGCAAAAGCTCTGCCTCCGACTCGCAGGAAAGTATTCGAATCTTTTCATTGGAAAGAGCTGCTAGCAACTTTCCATTCGTCGAAGTTTCCCTGGCCAGAGTTCTGCATCCTCCGAGCAGATTTTTTCGTTTGCCCGCGAGACATGCGAATTTTCATCGAGATGGAACACCTTTCCACAAAACCTCGCCTTCTATCTGCAATTTTTTATCTGTGTTTTAAAAGAAGATAAAAAGCCGATAATCGATCTTTTTTTTTTTATATTTTCAGACAGTCACGGATATTTTATGCTTCCATTTGATACAAAATGCCAGTAAGATATAATATTCAATTCTGCGAATTTTTTCTACATTCCCGCGTAATCAATTTTGAATCGTTCGTACGTTACAAAATTAATAACGAACGTCAGCAGCTGTCATCTTTATATTTCGAATTGTAATTAACGAGTTTTCATCCACGGAATTATTCTAAAATCAATAATTTGCTTAACTCTGTCCAGTCGTAATTTCTAGGGCCATCGGTCTCCTCGATATCACAATACCGGGAAATACCTGGACGTCAACCGGAAAGAATTGACGTAACAATAAAATGAAATTATAATTCTCTTCCGCATTTTGTAGAATTAATCGAACGAGCATCTTCTTGACAATGTTTCTTTCTTCAAGTCGCGTGTCCCATCTCTCGTTATTGGTTATGTGTCTAGCGATGTCTTTCTATCGGAGGAATATGATCGTGTATCGAACGATAAATGTACGACGTTAATTATTGGATCGCGAGGAATGCTCGAGGCGTTAGAATCACGTGTATCTCATTATACATCGACCGCTGTCCCCGTTAGATGAAGACGGACGTCAAGAAACATTAATGATACACGACATAATCAATGGCTACAGGATGTGGAACATGTTTATTAGGAGTATATCAGGAGCTCCAGAATATTCCCCAGAATATTACATCATCGAAATTAGCATTACATTATGTGAGAGAAAATGATCGTAAGAAAAACTGAAAGAGTTTGTTGTATAATTTACGTTATTGTACGAATAATTGGATTTTATTTATTTTCTAGTAAATATTGTTTGCTAAGAACATTTCTACAAACCAATAATTTTATCTTGATATTAATAAGATATTTACATTGCAACTTTACGTTACGCTGCAAAGTTTACGCAATCAATATTTCACGTTAATAATTGTAATATCTAGCACAAACTTCGTACTAGAATTATTATGATCGTAGCATCAGTATTTAAATATTTGATATGGAAAGTAATCTTTCATGGATCAATAATTACTAATAATGAGTTACGAGATATTACTAAATCTATAGACAGTGAGTACACATGTTTGCATATCCTCAAGAGCAAACCTCAATCACTTTATCTCATTTCCTGCTTTTCAGTATTCGCTTCTGGTTGGCGAAATTTTTCTAGCGAAATTATTCAAACAAATCATTCAAACATACGTAGAAAAACCCACAAATAGAGTTAAGACAAAATTCGAATGCAAATATTTTTCGAGATAAAAAAATAGACTTAATATTATTCCAATTGGTGTGTATTTTTATATTGCGTTTATCCAGTGCTAAAAATATTCGATTTTTTTTGGTTCAAAAATGAAAGATAAAGAAATCGTCAAATTTCGCGAATCGTATTTTGAAACACAAATTCTTTTCCCTTTATTTTTCTTTTATTCTGGTGTTCTTCGAATATCCACGTGTTTCTTTTCTTTTTTTTTCTCCTTTTCTTTTCTTTTTTTTTTTTTTTTTTTTTTTTTTTTTTTTTTTTTTTTTTGAAAATTAATATTCCGTGTGAAAATAATCGTTCATTGTTACAGCGTAGTCGAATTCTATGAGTGAATGAAATTATCCGAGTTTGATATAAAAGTCTAAAGTTTGTTTCTGTTTCTTTCTTGTTGCGACAGAAACTCGCGCGAGAACTGACAAATTTGCGATATTTTTCATGTCAATAGATGGACTACACTCTAGAAATAACTCGCTGGGTTACGAAAATGAAAACGAAGGCTATTTTCCTTCGATGGGACCGAGTAGTACGAGAAAGATTCTCCGATTCTTCCAGAGAAAGTTACAATATATTACGTTACAAGTAGAAAATTTATTGGATAAAGTGTTGCTTTGTGCAGTTCAAGAAATACCTCGATGGTTCCAAATCAATTTCCGCCTCTCGTCCTTTGATTTTCGTCATTTTATATAGAAAAATATATAATATAAAATGACAATGCTTTTTAAATAACAAAAATCACTTTAAATTTAGAATTCGTAAATCCTATCGCTGAATTCTTATATTTGTATCTCATTTGAATTAATGCATTAAGGAATACCGGATATCTAATATTCAATGAAATTAATTAAATTCGTATTCAATGTCTACTATTCAAATCTAGATTCGTTAATTTTAATATACGTTTAAAGTACGTTTCTAAAACATAGTCTTCGATAATACTGAAGAATGTTATTAGAAGAAACATTTAATAAAAGAAAAATTTATAAAGCAGAAACCTTATTTCCTTCCGTCAGTTTTCTCTTTACCTGGAAAAGGTGGGCTTCTACGTGTTCTTCTTGTTTCTAGAGCAAGGAAATATAGATGTATTTTTTTGGTCATCGCTGATGGATTGAATAAAATGGAAAATATCGAACGGCCAATGACATTATTCGTTATTTCTTCTCTGTTGTCTCGGTGTCTCTTTTTTGTTTTTTTTTTTTTCCGTTTGCTGCACAGCAATACACAGATGAACGAATGAGAAGACCTCAAAGTATTTTCGCTACGTTCTCCGCCAACTGTTCGCGCGTATGAAGCAAATAATGCTGAACTTCGCGAAGAATAAAAAAATAATAGTTCATCGAAACGCACAGAATTATTTTTACACCGTGATAATTTGATCTCATTCGATTTATAATATCTCGCCACTTTGATAACAGAAGAGAGTATTCTTTATCATCGGAATATTTTTTATGTAAACAAAGTTTCCTCGAAGAAATATATAAAATTAAAGAATGTGAAAACGAAATGACCGATGAACCTGAAGAACGAACCTCGATAAATCAAGAAATTTTATTCCACAAGTTTCCGCTAGGAAAAGTGAATTAAGTGAAAACCGAAGAGTCGAAAACCAGAGGAAATATCGTTTATTAAAAAAGAATTATATTATCCTACCGTTTTCTTCAGAGAATCAAATGAGTGGAATATAAAATATGGAGCACGAATTTATTTAGCAATAAAGTAATAAATGTGGAAGGGAAATAATGTGTTTTTTATTTTTAAATTTGAGAGGAACTGAAAGACTGGAAATATTGGAGGAAATATACGTATATTATACTGTAATTTATATTTATGGAAGTATTACTTCAACATTTTATTACGATATTATTTTATATTACTTTCATCATTATATTTCTTTCTATATTGGTAGAGTCATTAAAAATATTTTGATAAAAAATATGCTTTGAACTTTATGTAATAATTAAATGGAGATGTTTATGCAGATTTTTATAAAGATCTTATAAAAAAGATATAAATGAGAATTTATTTCATCTATTAAATTATAATTGTAGATTGTAACATGCCCTTTATTTTGAATAATTATATATCTTTTCATTCCATGTATCCTTGCACTTTTAATAATGACAAACATTGGTTGACAATGTTTTGTACGTACTAATGAATGAAGATGAAATAATTCATTCATAATGATAATATTATCCTCCAACCTATTTACATACCATCTATCTATTATGACAAATGACAGAATAATAAGATAAAATGATAAGAGCAATAAAATGATTCATTTATAATATCAATATCTTTCACACATTTGCTGTAATTGCAAACAATATTAATGCAATATCAACTTGTTGAAAGGTTCAATATATTATAATTCTAATAATGTTCTCACGATTGACCTGTACCACTTACCACCTGAACCACTCAATTATCCATCAATTACTCGACTAGCACCTAACCTACTATCACCCGTTACGGTATTTCTACTCTATACACACAATCACATAAGACTAAACCAATCTCGTTCGTTACGTACAATAGCTCACGAAAATTATACGAAACCTTTTGAAATTTTATTAGCACGAACTTTCATTACAATAAATGTTTAAATATTTTCATGTTTAATTGTATATCACCTCAATCAGTTATATTACAGTAACGTTAGTAATTCAATTCTGATTCCAACTATCTATTTATCTAATTACCGCATAGTTCTACTTTTCACTCTCTCCACTTCAGAAAACATGTAGAAACAATTAATTTTAGCAAAATAAATATTCCTATAAAAAAAGAAAGAATCTTACCTTGTTACACTTCCCACTTTCTCTCCTACTCTTCTCACTTTCTCTCTCTCTCTCTCTCTCTCTCTCTCCCTCTACTGCATTTTTCCATCGCTTGCGCAGCATACAGTGCGCAGAAACGGTTAACAAAATCAACCAAACACTGCAAAAAAAAAAAAAAAGAATAAAAAGATATATTCCACTATCCGACAATTTATTTACCAAATTACTCGATAATCTTACCTTATTACTCTTTTTACTGCACTCTTCCGTCACTTGAATACTAGATAGCACACAAAAGCAATTAATCAACCACTGCAAAAGAGTTAAAAAAAGATATTCTCCTATCCAATAACCTATTCATCAAATCATTCCATAATCATTATCTTACCATTTTCCTCCACTTCATTCTTTCATCACTTACACGCAGCACGCACGAGAAGAAACAATTAACAAACATCATTTCGAACATCACTACAAAAAGGAAAAGAAATATTCGAAGGGGTTAAGATGAAGCGCGCCCGATAAATTGAAAGCGTTCGACTCGCGGCGTTCGACTCGCGACGTTCGGGCTCGTGTGGCTTCGTGTGAGGTCGGCCGAGATCGGGCAGGGCCGAGTGAGCCAGGCAGCGCCGCAGCGCGGGTAGTTTTCGTGCCTGGCTGGTCTAGCTGCTCGTCGTCTGGATTGTGTGTTTGTCGTGCTTGTGTTCGGCGGTGGGTGAATTCGCGCGAAAAGCACGCGCCTCGAAGAACGTGCTTTGCTTTCATTCATCTGTCGGCGGTTATCCGCGCATCTCACCAAGAAACGACGAAAAATCGGCCCGGCGATACGCGTCGTCTCTTCTCCTCACTCTTCAACTCTTCTTCCTTTCTCGTGCTACACGGCGGCCTCTCGACGGTTAGTCAGTCAGTCAGTCAGCCAGTCGTATTCAGTGCCGGTAGATGCGCTCGTTGTGCGCTCATGCCACGTCCTGCGCTTGAAAAATTACTCGCTGCGCGTGTCCAGCTATAATCGAGACGATTCGAATTCATATGTGAGTCGTATATCTTTTAATATCTCTCGTTCGATCTCTACATCAATCGAGACTATCAGATTAGATTGGTCCATTAGCTCGCGTAGTTTTTCGTACTTCGATCAGAGAGTTTCCTTGTTTCTTTACAGTAATTAATCTGCGAGTTGTATGCTTCTTGCGAGTGTGAAAATTTCTATTTTTTCGTTATATAGTATGTATCACAATTGTCGCGAAAATGTTCAGTTCTACGTATGAAGTAGTTGGTTATTTTTTCTCACAAGCAAGTTCATACGTCGAGTTTTGTTTGTTTTGCGAATCGTGAACCGTAGAGTTTCTCCATTGTGTATTTTCATTCACTGCTTTTGAATTCCTTGCGCCAAGAGGTTCTCGTGTTTCTCTTTTTCAACATGAACCGGCGTATATGTCGTTACAGAAGACATCTTTATTGACATGTCGATATAAAGCTTCGTATTTCACTGTTAATCTGCAGGAAGGAAGTAAATGTTATCGAACAATGTATAACATAGATAGGAGTACATAGATTGGATAGGAAAATTTTGTAAGATAAATCAAATTCCTATGAATCGTGCAACAATATACGGTTCGATATAAAAATGTGATATTATCGATTGGTAATAAAAATTCGCCATTAATGAGTTACGTTCGACTCTTACGAACTGTGCAACGCATAAATCGATTTGAACATGACATTATCGATTAACGTAAAAAATTCGATTTTATGACATACTTTCAACCTCCGTGAAGTACGTAACGATGAAGTCGTTTTCTAATAACCGAAATTCGTTTAACTTTCACATTTGCAGATTATTTACGATTCCGTGAAAGAAACAAGGCCTATCAATAAGATTTTCGCGAAAACAAGTCGTGGATCGTATTGTAGTAAATAGAGAATAGTCGATTCGCATATGAACTTTGAGTGTCTCGATTATGCGTAAGTGAATCGTGTCGTTCATCGCTCGCGTTGGGATTTTCTCGCGTTCTAACCTTATTTCTTTATCTAGTGGTGATTCGAATCGCGGTCTCGACGTGTTTTTGTGCGTTAGTGCGTGTGTGTGTGTGTAGCGTGCCCTATTTATATTGCAGTGTGCGTTGACAGACGACGCACATCTAATTAAGGGAGAAACTGCAGATCATGTGAGTACGGAAATTTCGACTTTATTTTCGTATTTTATTTTGAACAGGACGCACGCGAGACACTTTTCTTTTTTTGAATGGCTCGTTCGACGTATTGAACTCTCGTAGCTTATGTGTTATTCTTCGTGAAAGATTAAACGCAACTTCTCATGTTTTGGTTTTGATCGAAGCGAACTGTATTATCACAACAAAGTCTGTTTACCAGTATAACACGTAGTAATTTGAAACGAATCTGAAAGTCATCTCGAACACGTAATACATGTGTTAAAGACCGTATCTTGTGAAATACGGTTTAGTGACAACTTTTACAAGAAAAATTTTACCCCGAATTAATTTGAAATCAATCTATACCATATGTATATACGTATATACACATACGTATAAATGTATATACGCAGAAGTTACTGAACATTATCGTAAATATATATTTAGTAAAAAAGGTTGGTATAAATTAGTATAAATTATCTTGCAATAGAGTTTACACTTTGGTCAAGTTTTTTTGGTATCTTCGTTACCAAGTAAGTCTTTGGATTTATCACGGAAACTGTTTAATATTCCTATAATATTCGTCAAAGTTTATTTTAAATTTAGAATGATTATAGTTACACACTCTTCTTACAAAATAATGAGAAATTCATTCCAAGTGACTCACATATATATTTGAATACCGACTACAGAAGATTTTTATGAATATATTATGCGTGTTGTACAAAACAGTTTGAAATTGCATTACCAGCATTATAATACGATACCCACTATCACGATTGGTCTCGTATTTCGCTAATATAATCGCGATAGTCCTGTCTTATTACTGTGCTAATGGCAAATGTATAACACACATGGTACAGTGGCACAAAAGAAAGTTTCAAATTGACGTAATTACGAATTTTATTTGTACTAGAAACTAGATAAGACTAGAAATTTTTTACTCTATATAAATTCGCATTTTATATCATTTTTATTTTACTTTAATTTCATTTAATTTATATGTAATTTCTCATTTACTTTTAATTTGTTCTGTAAAGTTGTACTATCTTTTTATACTTTATATTTTATAATATAATTTTCTTTCGTCCCCTATTGTATACCGATGAAAGGTTTCTCTAGCCGTTTGAATATTTTTGTGATCCACTGTATCTCCTAGTTTTTGCTCTCTATCATATAGTTTTCTTAGCCTCGGCCTCGTTCGATCACAACAAGCATGAAACGTCGTACTTTTCACCAGCGGATGCTAAATACGAGTAAAAGGGAACAAGTTGCATATGCTGCGCGGTTTTTTACACGAAAGCGACGACGAATAATAATTCATACGCGGTTGCGTAACTTTCCCACGGCTTGTCACTTGTCATATCTTTACAAATGTCAAATATCGCACATTATAGAGACGTTATCGTTAAGTATGGAAAAAGGCAATTTTGACGTTACAGATACGTCAAATATAGCCATGTAACAAAAATATTTGCACGAACCAAATTTTCTTGCAAAATCCTATGTAAATGTATAAGAAGTAAACAATTCTCTAGCAAATCTTTTTGTAACATATAATTTTGAAATTTACAAAAGTTCGTCTATCGTAAATCGGAATTATTAATCACCTGTATAAAAATTATTTGCTGTTTCTCAGAAAAACAATCATTCCAGTATCTTCAATATCTGTTCAATATGTTTGAATTCCCTTAAACAAATTATCCGTGATATTACGTAACTCTGTGATTGTGTTTGTAATTGTTATGTCGCAAGACGATTATGAAACTCTACCTAAATCAGCCTTCTAAAAATAATTAAGATCTATAATAAGATAAGAAATAAAGAATCGCGTTTTTCTTTCTACAAACTTATACGAGAAATTATTATCTATGCTAACGCTTCTGTTCATCAACGAAGAACATTTTAATTTATAATCTAAAGCAGTGTTTGTGTCGTATATAATTTATACAATTTAGTTTACACCAAGAGCCTTCTCTTTGCACTGCGTATCCCCGACAAGTGTCTTGCGTGCGTGCTTTTCTATTAAGATTTAAAATTATTCAAAATACGCTGCCGCTCACAAGTATTTCGACAATTTCTACTTAAAAGTAAAGTCTACTTGATCAGAAATTATAAAGTAAATAATATAGTGGAGAAATTATAAAGAGAACCATGCAATTATAAATTAATCGTTAATTGAGAGCTACCTGAAACGAGAAAGCTTGTAAGTGATACCTTAAATTGTTAATTCATTCCTATACGTTTTGGATAAATTCAAATCTCGTTGCTATAAATCGGCAGAAACGTCGAAATACTTATGAACAGCTGATGTATGTAGAACGTAAGTTAGGTTACAATAATGATATCAATGCTGTGTGTCACGTAATCGTAAAACTTCAACGAGAACTGCTACATGATTATTTGAACTTGAAAGAAAACCGGAAGTACCTATACGGAGTATACTGAATAATGGAAATATGTAAAGAGCGATGACAAGGTAAACAATAGTTTCTTTTGTCTAGCGCGAATATAATACTTGTCCCGTTTCCGTTCTTTTAACGTTAATAATAGCGTCCGAAGCAAAGTATGGATAACTAATTAATTATAACTTTATTCTGTCGAATCACATCGCTGAGATCAGATAGTATTCAGAAGGCAACGTGTAATTAATTTTTTCTTCTTTTTTTTTTTGAAATTTTAGATTAATGATATTTCTATATACATTAGAGGTTTTATATTATAAATATTTCTGCGCTACGATCTTTACATCGGAGGTATTTCTATGCAGTAAACTTTGTACCGGAGGTATTTTTCTTTTGTCAAATTTGCATTGGAAATGTCTTTATGTTGTAAATTTTTCAATAAAAATACTTCTCGTATTGAAAATTTTGCTCTAGAAATATAGCGATGGATGTTTCTATATGACAATAATTTCTAATAATCTGACATTTCGAATGTTTCTGTATCTTTTACATATTACAAATTTCTATTTCTATGATGCAGATTTTACGTAAAAAGTATCCTTATAGCAACAATTTCGCACATTTGATATATCGCAATGTTAAAAATACCTTGGTGTTATAATGTTATTAGAAACATCTTCGTGTTTCTGAAAATTAAACTTTATTTCATAAAAATTTCCATATTAGAAAATGTCTGCATCGGAAAAGCTTACATTTAATTCGAATTAGTAATACTGTTTCATATTAGAATCTCTATTTTAATTAACTTCGTCGTGAGCAATCAAATACGTAGCATCAAAAGCAAAGCAAACCAAAGTTTATCTTCCTCTGTTAATCTCTCTGCTCTTCTACAAACCTAATATTCGTTTAGTTCTCCCACTGTGTGTAATAACATTTGAAACAAAGTGAGAATAATTAATTGCCATTAACCCTGTTCATTTGTTAGACTCGTTTGCCATAGCAAGACTCTGCTATTGCGAGAAGCTCGTACGAGATTGTTCGAAATTACGAAGAGGATGTGTTGTATTCTCAGAGACGAAGTCCTTTCGATAACTTTCCCTTGTTATCCGCGTTTCCCGTCTCCTCGCCTGCAAACTTATATTTCTCATTTTTCTGCAATTCTCTTCGAATTTATACTATTCTATCTTTAGTTTGGAAACTTCTTAAGTAAATGAAACATCAGTTTGCTCTTTCCTTCTAATTTGCTAAGTTTTCTTTTTTTTATTAAACGAATCGTGATTGATACTTTTTAAACAAAAGACGACTCAGGAACAGAACATTCGTGTACTGTAATTAATCTAATAATATCGTGTATTATAATTAATATAAATATACAACGCGAATATATTTGCCTAGAACCATTATTTCCGATAAATTAAAATCAGTTGATCCAGAATTACTGTTGCATTAATTTTCTACGTAAACCACGGCCGATTAGCATTAAAACAACAGGCGATATTACGGGCCAATGTTACGCGAATATCTGCGAATTTCCGTATTAACGAGACAACCGTACCGGGTAGAATTTTAACGACTATACAAATTCATAGAAACATGTCAATTACCTTACCGGAGTTCAATTCAAATCTAGTTTGAAGATTTGCCAACTATTTAAATTTGGCTAATTACTGATCAGGTTGAACTTAAATTTCTCCATTTAAGGTGTCGTACTGAAGAAAATAAAATTGCACCAACGTGATACACTTTTAAATTCGTTTCTCTGGAAAACTAAGCGTCTTATAACAAAATTTTATTCCACGTTTCTTACCCATTTTCACATGTAGAACAACCCCCCTGTCGATTATCTTCTCCTCTTCAGTCCGAGATTAGCCAAGTTCAAGCTACTCGACGAATCCTCAAGCTCGATTTTCTAAAAAAAAAAAAAAAAAAAATCAGACTCTTGACGAAAAAAAGGCTTTCTACATTTTCCATTTACTTTTCCATGTAGATTCGCTTCCATTTTCGTTTATCAGTTCGGTAACATGCTGTGTTATTGTATATAAAATTCACGTGACAGGTAATATGTTAATGAAACTGGAAGCGATTTCTTTCACCATGTGTCACAGCAGATTATGGCCGGGGACACGAAATCGTGAATTACATAAGCTCGTTGGATTTCGATGGACCGTCGAATTAGAAAAAAATGCGAGTTCGTGACTCTTGTTAGTAATCGATTCGTTACGTAACCACGGCTAAAGGCTGCGTCTGCCCGTGCACTCCATTTGTCGATCATCCAGTTCTCTCTTACCTGGAAATTTGCTCGAGCTTCTTCTACCGGAACTGCTGAAAAAGCTCAATTTGCTCCGATGATTGAATATTTGTTGATAAAAATAAGTTACAAGAGATACGTGCTGAAAATTTCAGGACTTTTTCTTGAATTTTCATGGCATTTGAGAATGCCTTATTGCGTTATTCTGACTGCGGAATTGAGGGAAATTTTACGACAAGCTATTTTCCATTGGTTTCCAACGATTGTTGGAGGTATCAGGCGAGATTTGTAGGCTGAACGGGAAGTAAAGTTTTTCTAAGATTTTCCTACGGCTCGGGCAATAATTTTCGTAAGTTTCTGATCAGATTTAGGAATTTTCTTTCCATTATGTTATTCTTCATATGTGAGAACAAAATTTCCTCGAACCTTACCGCAGAGATTATTCTTATACTTTTGACGAAACTTTATGCGAATTTCGTATTTTCCCCGAACAAAAATATATAACCGGTATACCCAAATCGGAATTGTACGTAACGCTTTCGCAGCCAAAAACGATACGCGCGAAACGTATTATCCTGACTCTTAAATTAGTAAACGATCTTTGAACCTAACTTCAACTGAAAGTCGTAAAAATGGAAAATACACAATTACCATAAATTTCAGGGTTGCCAGGGAATTATAATAAATCTTAGTTCTTCATTCTCTTCCTGAACATAAGTTGTCCAGTAACTTTCAATCGATTTAGCCTCGAAGATACGCAGAACTCTCAACACGCGTTGTGCTATCGCTGAAAATTGTTCGAGTATTTTTCTCGTCACTTGTTTTCTCGCCTGTTAGTGGTATTTCCGTTTGATTCGTGTTAATGCGACTGCATCGAGCATGCAACATATCGGAATTGTCTGTCAATATGTTCGACAACCACTTCACTACTTACTCGTATTTGGCACGAAGAGCTTAGTTTCTCGTGAAACGATCGTTCACGAATGATTATTCGTATTTTGATCGATCGTGAATCGCTATTATTTCATGTTAGATAGTAATCAACGTTCTAATATTAATATTAATACAATCAATATTGGTTTGGTCTTAATACCTGATATTATAATATTCGTGAAATTAACGTTGATTTAATGACAATTGGTCGATATTAACCAGTAATTAATTTCACAAATCACCGATGTTTGTTTTTCATCGATAGGTTAAGTAAATATAGTCTAGTGACTTATTCTCGCATCCCAGGGAATTTTAATTTCCCGCTCGGCTTTCCTGTCGATCTTTCGAATATATTGCGCACAGAGGTCTCTGTGATTTCCCAAGATGAAATTCTAGATATCGCTTGGTAATTGAATGGATTTTTTTTTCCTTCGTATGTACTAGCTATTGAAGCAGGATAGAGGCACGGAATCTCTTCTCGAATGATAGATCTAGGTCATGTTTCGTGATTGATCTTCCGTTTGAAGGAGTTCTCCTTGCACCTTCTCTTTAAAAATTGAATTATGTAAATGGAATATATATATATATATCGAATACCGTGGATATGAATTATATCGGGACGTTATTTTCATTGCTTATTTTCTGATCGTGTTGCCCAATGACCAAAACGTATCTCTTCATTCAAATAATATTAATTCTAGTTTATATCGTTACTCTGATTATACAGACAGAAATAGATCAAAGTGCAAGTGTTAGTTTTCATAGTGCGAGGAATTTTATAATAAAAAAACATTATTTTCGTCGATCTTTTTTTTTTTCTACCTTGAAACCCACCATCGCACGTGATTGAATTTAACTTCACTCGCGTTTTCGTACGATATAAAAAAATATCTTACCCCTGCGGTACACTGCGAACGATTGCCAAACGACCCACGTAAACACAGCAGTCTGCAACTTTCTAATTTCAACAAATTTATAACTTTGTAATCGTTGAAGGTTCAAAGGTAAATCAATCGCACTCGATTTTTTCGCTACTTGACATTTAATTTTTATATCGTAGTATCATGGGAAATATGAGAAATGGTTGCGTCTAATGTACGATAATATTCAAAGAATATTTTTACTTGCCGCTTCTCAACATACGGAAACATATAATCGCATTCTACATTCTACTTAAACAACTTTGAGTTATTAGTATTTTCAGTTGGCAAGCATCGAAACTATAACTTGCATCTCAGCATGATACACTCAGCTTCCGTGAGATATTTGCGTATGTTTCGCCAAGGCGCGCTACGTTCTACGCGAGAATAGCTGTGTATGAAGGAACAGGCGAATGAATATGAAAAGCTGGTAGGGTTTTAACCATGCGTTGACCAAAGAACCAAATACTGTTAGTCTTTCTAATGCTCAACCAACTGACGTTCATCTAGTTTCCACTAGGAAAGCGTTTCAGGTTTTAACGGTGGCCACGTTGAAACTGTCGTTTAATGATTTAGGACACCGGTCTGTCCACTGAGACACGGAAGTTTACTTTAGAGTAGCGTGTCTTTGATGGATTTATTTCTAATCTGATTCGCAAGTGTATTTAATTACTCGAGCGTAGAAATATTAAATCTGGCCTGGATTTTTCCCCCAACGTTAATCGAAATGTTTAGAAGCTCTCAGCTTTTCAGAGATATTTCTCTCTGTCACGATTTTTTATTCGCCAGTATTCTCGGTATCTTGACTTTGGTACGTCTTCTCATACTTTTCTAATCGACATATTCTTCTGCTTTTTTCAGTCTTTCTCCCACATTTCGGTATTTCGAGTAATTTTTTTTACATTCGATTATTGATATATTAAACAATATTGAAATGAAACGTTTCTTATTGACGACACTAGACAATGCAATAATGCAACATCCGGTCATAGTAATATTTATCGTAAGCCGAATAATTGCTCGTAGCCATTGAAAATTTCAATTGTCAAAATGTACCACCAAGCTTGAAATATGAGTTCCAGGTAATCTTTTGGGAATGCACACGTGCAAAATTGATTTGGTACTTGTGACGGAAGCACGTGATGGTTCCCTTACGTGGCTATATCGTCTGGGGATTTCCATGTCAAAGGGAGACTCCATGTAAATCTTGTACGGCAAGGACTTTTGTATTTATTGAATGTGTCGAAACACGCTGTCGACGACAAACGGTTAACAGAGAGGCGCTTCTTCTCGCGTTTTAAGGTCCTCATAAATATTAATCCAGGCTTTTGTAGAAATTTTTCCGTCTGCAGTCCTCGAGCGTCGTTTACTTTCTTCTAAATTCACGTGAAATTCAGCTCTGCCGACGTTTCCAATCCTTCAATAACAAAGTAGTTGCTCGATTCGATATTTCATCGTGACTTGAAAGGAAACAGATGTTGTATTTGCTCCCTCTCTCTCTCTCTCTTCAAAATTTTGCAAGTATATTTCGCAATTTTAGAATCAGAGAATATTGCTTCAATTTCTACGACGACAGATAAATTACAAATAATTTAAAATTATAAAAAGAAAAAAAAGAAAGACACGTGATGTCACGGGACGAAGAAAATAGTTTCCAATAAGAAGGAAAAAATGTTTCTCAAGCAACGAATGCGTACTATATTTTCTAAATAAACCAGTCTTCTATCTTACCAAGACACTCATCCGTATAAATCACTTTTGCAACAAGGAAATCTGGTATCTGCGTAACATAAATCGGCCAAGAACATAATCGTTCGTTGGAGCAGGGTTGATCATCGTGAGATCTCGAATCGACAACGATGCATCGTCAGGTGCAACAATGTACCGTTGCGTATTATGTTTTCAATCGATTGCACGTCGCTTCGTCCCTGAACTATGGACTTCGGTGCAAGTTGAAAGCGAGTGTATCGCGGTAACAAAGTTTTCAACGACAAAGTAGATATTTTTAATACATACGATCCCTCGTGGACTCGTGCATCTCGCAAACGCGCACCGCCATTATTTCTCGAGTTTTATTTACCGCTTTAAAACGCTACGCTCACATTTTATCTCGATTCTATCAATAAATAATGTTTCTACTAATCTCTAAACCTTGTTTTTTTTATCACACAATTGCTTGTGTATATCAATGGACAGATATTAACGTTGGTCGAGTTGTCGAACAGTTGCCGTCTCGTCGACTCCGACATCCGTGAATTATATCGAAATCGTCATTTTGACAAACTTTTTCCTCTACGTAGAAAACACACACGGTCGGTTTTAGTTTTCCATCTACGCACAAGAGTATGTTTGCTACGATACGTGTATTTTCTTCTTGTGTTTTATTCAAAATTGTCCGAATTACGTCTACGTTCATGTATTCGTTCCATCATAGTATCCATCGCAACTGTGTTAATAGTACGAAGCACGTGAAGAGAAAAATTATTTATGGAAACAAAAATTCCTAGCAAGCCTGAAATAAAATATTAACATGTACGTGTATCTCGGTGTCACTCCACATATAAAATAATATACCACGATCGTACATTATATATTGAATAACATATTTCAGTGTCACCCTGTATAAAGTAATATACTTCAGTACATGAGATGTACCCTACCAGTTTGCTATATAAAATATCGCGTTATTTTAAATACGACAGTTCCTCGTCTATTTTCGTCAATGCTTCTCGTTCGGTTCGTTCATTGAAAACAGCCTTTACGCTGCGATCGTGTCTCTCTTTTTCTTCGCTACACCGTGAAACGATGATTTTCTTTTTTCTTTTTCTTTTTTTTTTTCACCGGGTTTTTGTTCGCAACTTTCTGCCATGGTATTATTCATTCGCTTGCGCGAATTCGTCGCATGAAAGAATCGCTTCTGGGCTCTCTCTCTCTTTGTTTTACCAACGAATTGGATCAGGCCACGTTTTCGGCACCTATGGCTTCTTTTCCTGGAGCTTCTGTAGCTGTACAAACACTTGTTTCGCTGGTAGAATCCAAGGAAGGGCGGTTCTAGGTGAAAAAATAAATTGAAAACCTCTTCTTTATTTAACTTACAAAAGTTTCGAGTTTTCTTCGTTTAACTAGAAAGATTGTTAAAAGTTTGCCTGAATGTTTCCTAATTCACAGAGCATGAGGAAAATTCCTATTTTAATTTCTACCAGGATAGAAATATTTCTATCACGAACAGGTATGAATAATTTTGTACTATTGCACGGTTCCGAGGGAAAATCGATTTCCTTGGAAGAAGAAGGTGTATCCAGTCAAAGTGGAAGCCCGAAAGCTGACGTATCGTGTACGGTGTACACGTTTGATCGATAGTTAGCCGCCAAGGGTGACATGTGGTTTACCAGCACAATGCTCGAGCATATCACGGCTCAACACCGTCCAGGATGCGGATAATGCGAATGTACGGGTAGATTCGATGCCGATAGTAGACGTGTTGCTTCTATCCTTCGTCTAATTAGTCCTTCAGTCAACTTTGTCCGATCTTCTTGTCCTTATCTTGATCCTGTAGCTTAACGATGGGAATCTAACCTTCCTTGCGTACATCAACGCAATTATAGTACAGTTTCTGGAAAATCGTTCGACAATTGGGAATTTTCTATGAGAGAAATAATTAAAATATTTGTATCTTTTCCTTCGTTGGACAAACATTTATTCGATCAAAATACTTTCCATTCGAACGAACACGCTCAGCTTTCTCATTTTATCGAATACCGTTGAAGTGGTCGCCACTTCTAAGAAAACTCTACGTCTGGTCTTTTAGTTTTCTCAAGCACCGAAGCCATCGACAGCGTATAGACAAAAGATTGGGTCGAAGGCAAACCATAAATTGTGGACACGCGACGATGGCTTCAGGGTCTTCAGTGATAGGGTAACACTGCTAGCGTGCGGATCTGGACCAGCTCGATAGTATCGCCACTTGTATTTACACTTCAGAGTATTTAAAATATATTTTCTACCTTACGCTTTACCCACGCATTTCTTTGTATTCGCATACACCTAATAACCTCAACAAGATAGATACAAGAGAGGAGGCAATAAGGCGATAGCGCCGAGAAAATGTAAAAAGCGTAAAACCGAAAACTCGTCGAAAGCCGAAGAAAACGTGAACGAACTTATTATACCGAAACCAGTACATTCTTTTTGCTTCTCATAAGCAAAGGCTATTGGCAGGAAGAGCTGAATTATTGAAATTTACAGGAGTATTCAGCTGGCTATTCAGTAGAAGGGGGTAGACTTTGCGGGCGATGGGAGTTGAAAAATCGTAATCTGGATATCGCGTTCGTCGCGTTTTCTAAACTAATAATGGAAAGCCGAGGCGAGATTTCGTAACTGCGGATTATCTGATCGTTTCGCGCTAGCTGGCAATAAGTGAATAAACGCATACGTGATCGCAATACGATCCTCGGGGACCGACGATAAATTAACGCGGACCGGTTTTAGACGACTTGAGAACTCGGCCTTACGATCCTCCTGCCAGTTGCACCAATTCGTTTCGCAGATTTATCTGCCAGCCGACTCTCCTTTTTTCCCTGCTGATATATCTTTTTCTTTCTTCATCTTTCCTTTGTCGAATTATCCGCCTTTCCTCGACCAGGTCCTAATTTATCGCCGCGCAAACTGGGACGCCGTGTGTTCGTAGGCCGACGTTCGAGTGGATCTTTTGTAATTATTCTGCGACAAAGTTATCACCTACTCAAACCGATGAAAGGAATAAATAGGCGAAACTGAA
Organism: Bombus haemorrhoidalis; assembly: GCA_014825975.1. Classification (NCBI taxonomy): domain Eukaryota; kingdom Metazoa; phylum Arthropoda; class Insecta; order Hymenoptera; family Apidae; genus Bombus; species Bombus haemorrhoidalis. Next base: position 1,460,396 of record CM026176.1, on the reverse strand, counting down.
GAAAGTCTTAATGATCTGTAATTTCTAAAACGAAACTTTTTCTTTCCTGTACGATTGTTTTATCGTACCTGGAACTATTAATTATTTGACAAAGGATTGCAATAATTTTAGGCAGAAATGCTTCTATATAATTGCCCAATTGCATTTTCTACAACCATTTTACGTAGAATTATTAATCGTGGAATTATCAATGATAGAACTATTGGATAAAAGAATGGTAGAAACGCTTCTATATAATATTTAATTAATGGACCCGAGTAAAACGAAATGTACCAAATGTTATTACAAAATTGACAAGACAGACGCAAGCTATAGTCGGTCTATGATTAACATAGTTCAACTTGTATTTGTACGAACTGTTTGCTAATAGTATGCGGAGAACTAGTCCCAACTATCGTACGACTTTGCGTTACATCATCGTCTTCGACGAATGAACTATATATCGCTTCTGATCTCGATTACGTTGCTAACTCGTCTTCCATGCGAATCTAATTATCGTAAACGACAACTGTCATCGTTTATTCTACCAGTCAGAAGCCAGAGAGCTAATTTTCATACCCTGCGAAAAGGTTATCGTCCAGCAGCTGTGTTTTTATTCCGGTCGTTTAGTCGTTCAGTTTCACTCTCAACGACAAACCTCGGATAGACCGTAAAATTTTATTCAACTTTATCATCGTCTCTATAAATCAACGCGAGAAGTATATCGCGTCGATCGACGGAAAGAAAAACGTGTTTGCAAATCTAGAAAAAATATTGGTGAAATATAATGCATCTCGAAAGTGACATAATTCAAACAGGTTTTTATGGAAAGACGAGAAACTGTTTTATTTATAATCTTACGAACAAAATTATTCTTTTTATTCACTAAATTATTTACGTAACTTTGACGACAAGCGTAGATTCTAGAAAAGAATTATTAGTTTTGTAATTCTCCCTCGTTCCTTTTAAGTTCGTCTAACCTAGAAGCAAATTATTTTCAGTCCTGACACTTTCTATTATGCAGTTAGAACGGTAAATAAGCGGTAAGTGGTTGGACTTGGATTCGCGAGCAGGAAGCGGTCGTCGTAGATTATAATTTTGTTTTGATCGCTGCAGAATTTTTATACTCTCTCGGTGTCTGGCCATTGACTGAATCTACTTAAGAATGTCTGGTTCGCTGCGCCTGTTCCTACTTGTACCGTCGTTACTGGCAACCTGCGTGATGAACTTTAAATAAAAGGAAATTTTGCCTATTCGATTTTGTGTAATTTTTATTTACTTATTCTCCGTTATATTATTTGATCTATCTCTTCGAAATATAAACGTTTAAATCGGTTGCTATTAGGTTGTCCGAAGAGTTTCCTTCGATTTATAAGGAAATAATAGATGTTTTTTTTATTTTTTAATTACGCACGAATATAGTAATAGAAATATAAAACAGAAATTGCTGTTCGTCTATTATCATCTTATGAAACGAAAGAAACTTTTCGGACAAGCTAATATTTAAGATCCACGATTCGAGCAAAAGCACTGTTCTAAGCAGAATTTTTCTGTTGGACGTATGCAAAGCGCAAAACAAGAGACAGCGGATGAATTTGTGCTAAAAAATGTGCTGCTTTTATCACGCACATTTGCCAAAGATTTCATTCCTCGCTGAACGTCGTTGAACCTTTTATGGTTCCGTGATATTCCAAGCGTGCAGCTCGAATTCCAGCGAAAGGAAAGCAACAGGAACTCGATCTGGCAAACGATTATAGCATCGGCCGTGACGCGACAATGAGAATCGTTAACACGTTTGTCACACACGGTGGCTCATAAAAATATTCGAACATTTATCAATTTATCACGTATGCGGTATACGAAACTCTTCGAGCAGACTTTTGCATTTAAACAGGAAATTTAAAAATGCAAAATCGCACGGAATTCGTACAACACGAAAAAGTACATAAAGTGTCCAAAGTATGGTGTTTTTTTATAATATTTACCAGATGAAATAATTCTCTTCCGAGGTTCCATCTCTTTAATTATATTTTCAGAAATATAAATTCGCGAAAATATCCGCAATTCAATTGCAACGCAAACATTTGAAACCAATTTGAAAACGTACGTAGAAGTTGCGAGACACTTGTTGCAAATATGCACACAGTGAAAGGTTAGTATATGCATAGTAGTCTTAAACATATAATTAGCGTTCAAGATGGTCTTGCTACATATTGCGGCTTACTAATATAGCGAATAGTTGGTAACGAATAATTGTTTGTTAGCGATAATTGACTGTTCAAGCACTTTGATGTTCTTTGCGAATCTATGCTTCCAACAAATAGCTCGTGACTTCTATATACATTTTCAAACTCTTCCCAAATTTTGCCAATGTGACTGCAATAGTCGTGTTACAGTGCCATTAAAATTTCAAAATATTTTGTTTAACATATATGTCGAGTTAGCGTTGGGATTAGGGACGTTTAACGAACAGAATTTGACAATCAATCGCGACGATTAGATACTCGAGATGCTAATGACAATAATCTTAGGTTCAATAACGAATACACGGTCAACAGGATAGCAAATGCGCCTACTTCTCCAAAGTCCAAGTGGAACTGGACTTACTCGTCCACGGTCCAAGTGGAACTGGACTTACTCGTCCACGGTCCAAGTGGAACTGGACCTACTTGTCCACGGTCCAAGTGGAACTGGACTTACTCGTCCACGGTCCAAGTGGAACTGAACTTACTAGACCACGGTCCAAATGGAACTGGACTTACTCGTCTACGGTCCAAGTGGAACTGAACTTACTAGACCACGGTCCAAATGGAACTGGACTTACTCGTTCACGGTCCAAGTGGAACTGGACTTAGTTGTCCACGGTCCAAGTGGAACTGAACTTCTGTCCCTTTCTATGTACTTCTCTGTACCCTTTGGGTCAACCGTATTTTTAAGAAGAACTATACAACTACGTCATACCTCTGTTAGGTAAAAACGTCCATGACTGTGGCTACGTTTAGCGATCAGATGTATCACTTCGAGTCCAAGTCTACTGTCGTAAATCTCGAGTACCTATACTCATACCTATACCTAAGTACAGCTATGATAAAAAGTCTAGACTAAAGCATTGGGGATTTTCCCAAAAATTCCAAGGAAAAGGCCCCGGTGTTCTTTCATCTCCGACATATATATATATATATATATAAAATATTCCTAGGAGTGTTTGAATACTTCCATATGGCGGTGTATGTTCAGTGATAAACATAATAAGATCTGCGTCTGAACTCATTAAAGAAGAGATATTCTTTATCGGCTTTGTTTCGCGAAACGATCTCGCAACCGGGAACTCTTATTGTCTAATTAGATTTTTAGTCGACCTGCTCCTTTCTTTTCACGGTTATTCCAACAATTTCTCGTGATTATTCACAGAAGCTCCTGGGAAAGAACGTATTTAGTTTGCGGCTGATGTCGTTCTTTGTTGAGATTAATCATGTCGGGTCAAATTAAACGGCTGGCTGGTTACGTACAGGGTGATCACGTTTTAATAAGTTAACATTCTTTTCCGAGTAAACTGTGAGAGTGCAGGAACGACGGAAGAGAATAGCGTTTCATTTGTTTTATATTCCACATAGCGGAATATGTAAATTTTTTAACATCCTTTATGCCTTCGTTTTTGGCAAAAGGGGGCAGCGATTTTTCATTTTGCCGATTCTCATGCGTGCCAGCTCCAAGTTTTTATTTAGACTACATTTTTCCTTTTAATAAAAATCCCGCAATTTTATTTAAAAAACAGGACGACTTTCAATTTTTTTACCCGCCATACGTACGTAATTTTTCGTCAAATTGCTTCTCTGCTAAATGTTTGTGGAATTTGCATGTTTCATAAAAAACCCACCGTTGAAACAAGAATTTTTAAGCCGAAATATCGTGTTTCTCGATGCGGTGTCGTAACATTTCGTCGAAAATGTAAAATTTCGCCAAAATTTGTAATTCTTCGCCGAAAACTCACAATTTCTGTCGATAATGTATATTCGTCGTTAAAAGATGATTTTTCACGTCACGGTTAACACGTTATATGGTTTAATGGGCAACGTTGGTAATGATAGCGACTAATTCGAAACTGCGAATGAAGCGAACCACGACCGCGACATATTAGCATAATACAGATAGATGGCGGACGCAACGGTGCAATTATATGCAATTAGGTTCATCGATTAATAGTGATCGATACAGAATGGATTACCGTAATTATGCCTGATTATATACACTCCTGCACTGTGATCGATGTTTCCTCACTGGCCCATGTTAACTTAAATACTTGTTTTTCGACGTCTCGATAATTTACACACGATCGACTAAGCTGGTTAATTATTTAACAATTATTTAAGGATAATTACATTCGTTAGAGAAATTTCATCGATTTTACGCTTCGAGGGATATTATTGTAGCTCGCGAGAATCGCATTCGTTCGATTGCGAATGTTTACGTATTTGATGAAAAGCTGGTTTTTGCGCGATAGCTACAGCACCATTGCGTCCCAATTCCTCAGTTTCAGAAGGCTGATGCAGAAATTGCGAAAAAGAGAAAAATTTCCCCTCGTTCTTGTAACTTTCCAGGTAATTTTTCAATGACAGCGATATTACTCGACTGCCTGTGAGCCTGTTCCAACGAATAAACGTAAAAAAAAGAGTAGCTTCCCTTTATTAACCTAGAGCAAAAACGTAGAAAAGAAGATTTATATAGAAGTCGTCAAAGCTTTTAAGGGAATATTTAAAAGTCACGAAAAACCCACGATTTCCTGTCGCCTTTTTATCGAACGAAAATCACATTTTACATCGATCTGATAGAAAGACGAAAGGAAATAAAGATCGTCTTCGTTAGTCTGGCGAAATGACGATAAATTTATAGGTTTTTCAGATTCCAAGTAGATCTGTTTCAGTTTACTTTCCACAAAATTGCAAGTAATTTAGCACGAAATCGTTGAATCGATAGAATCCTTGAGCCAGCAAGCCTGAAACTGTACAGGATTTTTTTGACATTGATTATTATCGAAATATGTGTAATTTTGTGTGCTACACATCGTAAAACAGACGAGACTGTTGAAGTGGTCACCACCTCTAAAAAAAAAAAAAACTCTTCATCCGGTCTTTTTAGCTTTCTCAGACAACGAAGCCATCGACAGCGTATAGACAAAAGACTGGGACGAAGGCAGACCATAGACGGTAGACAGGCGACGATGGTTTTCCGGGCTTTCGGTCTTAGGGTAACGCTGCTAGCGTGCGGATCGGGACCAGCTCGAATTCTATTCCTATATACTTGTACTTACACTTCTGATTAAAATATATTTTCCATTTTACAATTTACCCACGCGTCACACATCTAGTAGCCTCAACAGAGTCAAAGAGAATGCTGTGAGACGCGTGCATATGGATATCCACGAATATCTTGTAAATCGCATATTAAATAGATGTGAAACTATTTTTATATCAATTCTAAGTGTAATCTAAATGTTGCTATACATTTATTTCGGCGATTAAGATCCACAATTCTCAACAGTTATTCATCACGATAATGGCTGAAAGTATAGAAGGAAAGTATAGAAAAGTACATTGGATTTCGTTATTGTAGGACGTTTGCTCGCCCGATCAAGCTCAGCCTTCCATTCAATTCCTTTTAATATTATTGCATGGAAATTCCAATTACTTAAGATCGCTCGATTTCAAAGACTACCTTCTGGAACCAGAGTAATTCATTGCACGTATGGTGTTTCTGGCAGGAGACGAATACAACGCGACGATAGAACGATTTATTTTTCCAATTGACCTATTCATCGGCGAATTTTTACGCTTCTTTCACATTTCAGAAGAATCGAGTATCTTGCGCTGCATTGGCTGGAAAACGTGGTAATTGGATGAAGTTGAAGTGTATTAGTACGCATTTCATTGCTCCCAGCAAATAGAGAGCATTAGTTTTCGATCATTTCCACTGCAAACTTCATTTCACATTTCACTTCACTGCTTTTAAAGTTCAATTGTCTACGCGTCTGGTACTTGCAACACAGTAAACATTGAACGTAAACAGTAACACGTTGTCACAATGTAGTCCGCTGCATTCACTGGAACCTACAATTACAGCGTTCTTCTAAGAACCTTCGAAGTTGATTCACGCTGCTAGTAATATGAAAATTCTGCAAATACACTGAGAAATCCAGAAACCAAATGCTTTCGACGCCTGGTTCAAGACTTCTGTCGAGCGACAGAATCCGAGAACACAGGCCGAAGACGATCGATGCTTGGTTTTCGGGTTTGCTCGTAATTTTCCAGTCGGTTGAACAACGAAACGTTTCTCTGGATGAAGTTTAGGGTATCAGAGGAGAGGAAGGCGAGGCTCGAGATAGTCTTGAGCCAGAAACGTTGTGCACAGTAAACGAGAAACAATAAGACGCCTCTTGGAACTATCTTGCCGTTTTGCCAACAAAGGACGAACGATTTCTCGCGAGTCGATGAGAAAAAGGGCCCATTGTAGTCCACGTCCGGGCCATTCCTAGCGAAAAGCAAAGGCGGACGATTCGCAGGAAATTCTTTTTATCTCCGACAATCGACGAAGCTCGAATTCGACAGGAAGAAATAAAGAAATTCGTTTGACAAGGATAGAAAAATGACACGTCATTGCAGAAGAATTTCATTGACAGTTGGTGTCGCAGGTGCCCATTGTCGTGCTAAATACATCTTTCTTCATTTCATTTCAATTGTATAGAGTCGCATCGAACATTCGTGTGGATTGTTAATGACTCAAGGCCGTGGTTTGCAGTTTTATATCTAAATTCTCGTTTATTTACGATTTTTCCAACGACCGATGATACCGTAGTATCGTGGACGAAAGACCTAAACTATAAACAATGTCGCGAGGAAGCCTAAGTGTCGGTCCCTTCGATCGTGTCACGTAAAATCACAAGTCACAAGTCAGATTATAAAAGAGCAAGAAGGTTGAGCCGAAACACAACTATCAGCTCTTAATAGTCACAATTGAGTATACACTGAAACGACACTTTACTCTAACAACTTGATATAAATTAAGCAGGCGACTGATCTAAGGATAGGAACCCGGCAAAGAGATGTTGACTGTTCGAAGGATGGAAAATCAGCAAAGTTTAGCGACGATGTTGTGGCGGAGGAAAGCTACCGATGGCTGGGTCCAAGGACGCGAAAAGAGCCGATTTGTTAAGGACAAGTTTTCGTTAGCAGAGCCAGGGAAATAGACTTTGCTGTCAGTTGGCTGATTTTCTAGGTTGGTGGGTGAGAAAGGATGCTAACCGCCTTTGAGAGAAAGTTGCTAATCGGAAGATACCGAAAGATATCTTCCGTATCATGTAAAGAACGCTAGAAATAAAAGATGCTTGTTTTTAGTCCGAAGGACCCTAACTATGAAAATGCGCAGATTTATGGTGGGTCCTGAAGAATATTGAGGTTACGCGGCAAGGATGTATAGACATCTGGTTGCCATCTTGCCCTCGGCGTGTGACCTGGTCTCTGATGTGGATTGAGATGTGCTTGATGTTACGATCGAATAGTTTCGCGGAAAAGTCCTGCCTGACCCTGGCCACCAGCGGTTGCGAAACTCGTGCGCGCCGGGGCCAAGACAAAAGACAAAGGGATGCTAAGGGAGAAAGACGAATTACAGTCACTGTTAGTTGAGAAGCCAGAGAGGCTGAATGGGGAAGTTAGGGAATGCGAGTGAAGAAGTCTGCCAGTCGTCGAGAGCGTGTCGCTAGTGTCAGGTAAAATTCGCGATGAAAAAGAAAGAGCTGAGCAATAGCTTAACTCGACTGTTCTTTTATATTTTTATATGCTTTTATTCGCGCAAGTGGCTAAGTACAATATCACAACGAAGTAGCGAAGTGTTAAAATAGTTGTTCGACTCAGGGCCAACACTGTACCCAAGACTGGTCGAATGCGCGCACTTTTATATGTTGAGTTTGTAGGAGTTGAGGGACAAGGAGAGGATCCTGAGTGCCCTACGTGATGGGGAAAATTTGCTGTTGAGCAAAGCTAAGGTCAAAGTCTAAAGGTTCATTGTCAGGTAGCGTGGATTTGGCTATGGTCCGTGGTTGGTGTTGGGTCCGTAGTGACGAGAATTGCAAATTAACTATCTAATTGTCTTAATTATAATACGTTATTGTGATTAGTTCACGTTAAACAGCCATCGTTTCCTGTTTAACCAACATCTGTTTAATCCATTTATTATAAATAAGCCATAATTGTAGCAAAGGCCCTACAATATACTGCACCGTCAGGTGTGTTTTGTGCAGTTCGCAGATTGTATTCTTCTTCTTGTAGGAGATATTGGTGGCTGAGATTGCAAAATGTGCTCTTCATTATCGAAATTTTGGATAGGAAAGTCGATGGATGGGAGGAAGACTAGAAATCGATCGATCGTAGGGTCTCGAACGATCCATTTCCACAACGTAAATTGCTTCGCTCGTTGTAGCTGAATAATTCAGGGGATGATACACTTGTTACTCGACGAAGGTCGGCCGACGAAGTTGCGTGAAGTTAGTATAATTTATCGGCCGAAATCGATTGCAATTTAACGTGGCTGCGAAACTTCTCAATTGAATCGTAAATAAAGGCGGAAAGTCTGAAAATATCGAAAAGAGAATATTTCCACTGCGAAACTTTCCACCGTCAGCAAAGAAGAATGAAACTGAATTTCCTTTCGCTCGAAATAAGCTACGATTCAGCTCTTCGCCGATAATATGGAGAACGCGCGCCGAGGGAATAGAAAAATTCGGGGCTAAAGATGGAGAGTCTTTAGCGTTGCCTAAAGATGCCATAATATTTTCTCAAATGTTCTTTTCGCTTATACTTGGCAAAAATAGGAAAAAGCGGAAAAAGGAGAATGTAAAGAATTCTTGCAAGAAGTGCGATTAAATCTTTTCGAAAGTTTCTAATCGTCTCGATGAAGTTTTATATTTAAAAAATCACCCTCGCTTCGAGCTTAATCGAGCAAACAAGCTGCAATTAAAGGAGTTTGGTTTGCTTTAAAAATTTCAAACGTAATTACGCTTACAAGTAGCTTTAAACCGCACCTTCAAAGTGCATAGTAATCGTTCACAGAGCCAACTGATAACGTATCAAGTTCAAGTGACGACAAAAACTTGCCTATTAGATCAACTTCCAACTCGCTATAGCCATAACCATCCACTGGAACTTGGTATTTTCCACGAAGCGCCGTAAAAGCGAAAGGAAGCGACACGATCGTCTATCGGCTTTAAACGTCGAAATTGAAACGCCAGAGTTCACCAGCGGCGAACGTGTCTCCACGGTGGCCTGCAATTACGCGTCGCGTATTCTGTCGCGGACTGTTCCTTCCTGAACAGAGAAACAAAAGGAGAAGATGCCAGAGACGGAAGAAAGAAAGGAGGAAAAGAAAGAAACGATAAAAAGGAGAGTAATTAAGCAGAGAGTGTAGACCGCGTTTTCTCTGCTAGCCAAGACGAAGGTATCGCAGCAATGAATGCAAACGATTCACGCGATGCAGCAGGCGTATACAACGTTGACGAGTTTCTAGCTTCTCTTATACTTTGATCAGTGGCCTCGACCGAAGAAACTTAACTTGCCACTCGGTTGAAGAGCGTCTTAGCGTTCACGTTTTCGATGGTCGATCGCCAGATTTTCGCGAATCTTTCAAGGTCCCTGAAGATCGAAGCTCTTCGTGAAACGGGAGAATATTTAGTTATTTATTTATTTACTCATCCTATCGGCGAAAAAGCCTATTAGCAATACGAAGAGAAAATGAGTGCCCAAGAAGTACTATTAAACAATTAACACTCGACAATCAACGATCTTCTCGAATGTGTTTGCTTCGCTGTTACGCTTTGCATTTTGCTGTTCGAAACGGAATGAATCTTTTCTTTGTTGCCCCTCGACATTGTCACGTAAACTTGAGACTTAGATGATAAAGAGAAGAAGCTCGGGCCGTAACACAGCTATCCAGTTTACTTTTATCAAACTTTATTATGAATTCAACGATCACAATGGAACATACACCGAATTGACACGTGTAAATCACGATTCACACCAACAACTTTATATACAACCCAGTTACACCGATGAGTATGTATAAATTAAGTACGCGACTGGTATAAGGCTGGAAACTCGGTAAACAGATGTTGACTGTTCCAAAGATAGAGAATAAGCGAAGTTTACGCTGTGGCGGAGGAGAGCTAGTGACGGGTGTGTCCAAGAACACGAGACGAGCTGATTCGTTAAGAACAATTTTGCTAACGGAAGATACGAAACGCGAGGAAAACCGAGTTCCCGTACCTTCCCGTGATAAACAATAAATGTAAAGGAAGTAAAAGGCCCCTTGTTTGGTCCGAGGGATCTTAACTATGAAAAAGCCCAGATTTATGGTGGATCCTTAAGAATACCGAGGGTACGCGGCAAGGATGCGTAGACATTTGGTTGCCCTCGACGTGCAGTCTGGTCTCTGATGTGGATTGAGACGTGGTTGGCGTCGCAATATCCTCGCTACGCATGCGTTTTTCCGAATATTCGGCTGAAGGACCGTAGGAATATCGATGGTACGTACGTTAGGCACGTCGGCCTTACGCTTTGCGTCGCGAAGCAGTCGGAAAGGTCGAGTGCCAGCACAATTATAACGTAATATAATAATAGACAGATTGCCTAAGAAATATCGTAAACAATGTTAGGAGAAAGCCTAAGTGCTGACAGGCCAAAAGGGACTTCAATGCGTCCTTCAGTCGAATAGTTAAGCGGAGAGAAGCCTACGTGATCATAGCCGCGGAACACGTACGTGGTGGGACTATGAGAAAAGACAAAGGGATGCTTAAGGGAGAAAGGCGAATTAATAGACAGTCGTGAGTTGGGAAGTCAGTGTTGTCAGGGTTGTCAAGAAGGACGGCCAGCGTGAAAATAGAGCGTTGGAACAGTTGTGACGAGAGGAGCGATGACTGCGTGCACATAGACCGACGGAGCATCGTGCTTGATTTTGTGTTGGCGATATTGAAACAAATCATACCGTCACCAGACCTACTAGAACCATATGTTTTTACACAATAATTACTAGGAACCTGATAGTGAATTCCGACTGGAGCACAATTAACAGAAAATAACTTAAATACAAACAAGCACTTAAATAGACATTTGAGTACCAAGAGTCGCTAGCTAACAAAATAAAAGAAAGGAACAACGAGACGTACAAGATTTAAAGACACATAAGAGATCGTAGGAGTTTGAGTAAGCGAGACGATGGTAGAATAAAGATCGATGGATGTATGTGCACTATGGCAGCAGTATCGTACGGTCGAGGCACCTAAAACAACTATGCGGTGTACGATTCTATTTGCCGAACGTCCAGCTGGACAGATTGTAAAGTACAAATTAAATAAAAAAAAAAAGAATGTGCGATTATGTTCGACTCGCAATAGTTTAGAATTATTCAAATACAAATAGTATTTAGTATACTTTGTGTAACATTGCTAGAATATTTAGCGAACGAAACAAATTTTTAAGTTTCGTCAATTTTTTCGTATAATACGAATTTGTATTAGGCGTCTCTTAAAAATATCTTCCTTCGTATATTTAGCACATTCCGATCGGTTAGAATATTTTTATATTTTTTGTTTTTATTATTTAATTTCAATTCGTCCAACTGGACATTTGGTAAATTTTTCTAACTTAATTGATAAATAAATGAATGGCTACCCTCGCAGGAGTATCATCTTTGAGACTTTAATATTACGACGTAGTTCACAGGAAGACTCTTTGAAGTAAGCTTATGGTTTCTGCCCAAAAAATTGTTGTTACCTGTTCATTTAGAGTACCTGAAGATACTTCAGCGTAGCGAATTTACAATATCTGTTGTTAGAATACTTAGTCAAAAATACTACAGAATATAATACGTATCTTTAGAACAAGGTTAGGTTTTAAACGCTGTCCTTGGCGAAAACCACTGTATTTACCTGTTTGTACAATTATGGAATTCTAAATATAAGTATTTGGCAACGTTATGTCATGTTAATATAACTAAAAATCTCGAGATTTGCCAACTAAATATTTCTAATACGTTCCTATTACGCCTGTGTTTCAAAGCAACTTCTTTCCCCATTTTAAAAATCCATCTAATTTTTGAACTCACCTCGCACGACAGCAATTCCTCAAATATGTAGATCCAGTGATTCGTAAACCGAATATTCGATCATGTTTTCGAAATACGAAGGAGAAACGAGGTTTAGTAAAGTGGCGTGCTTGAAATTTACAAGCAAAGCAGATTCGACCGAGAAAAACATATCAGCATGGAATAACAACAGCTGTAATAAAAGATCAGAGAAGTCGGCGCTGGAATTTTCAGAGACACAAGTTGAATTTTGATATCTCGCTGTGCGTCGCGGTGTCAGTTTACCTGCAGTTGATTTGTCGCTATTTTCAAATGTCGTTGCGATATCGTAGATATATGTCATGTACATATTTCTATTTCAAACTTCTTTCCAAACGTTTTTATATGTTTAAGATGCTAAAAAGTATTTATCTCCAAAAAATTATTAAAAATGTGATTTGTTCGCATTAGATTTAAATTCGAGGGAAAATTTGAAATTTGTATATTTGAAAGATTCTTTACAACTTGTGGATTTTTACTCAGAAGTTAAATATTATTAAGCTAAATATTATTTTCATTAATATGTAATTGATATAGATAAATTTATAGATATCGATCATTTAAAAAAAGCAATAATTTATCAAAAAAAAAAAAAAAAAGATTCATGTATCGATATAATATAATCGACACATTAGAATCAGATCTCGATCGAACAGTAGATCGTATCTTGAAACTTAGCTCACGTTATACTCGCAGATAAAGACATTTTCGGGGCTTCGATAATTTTCTAAAGGAGCTTATTCCACTGGCTTGTTCGATCTAAACACGTTTGACTGTGAATGTAGTAACTTTTCTTCAACAACTAGGGCCATTGAATTAATCATAAGTACGCAAAGCAATTACTTGCACCTCAATGAAAACAAGGGAACAACGATATCACACAACTACGGTTCTAACTAGGAAATACGGCTTCTGTTTGATAATTTGTATGTACAATATGCGATATATGTCTGTGCAATTGTGGCGAGCATTCAAAATTGCCGTATAAACGCGCCACCCAATAATTAATTGCTATTGGTAGCTTTGTTTCTGACCAAAATTATAAATCATGGATGAAAATGTAGAAATTTATTGATAAAATTACAATATTGAAAATATTTGAATCTAAATTTCAAGAAAGCATCGTTAAAAAAAAATTATAAACCTTCTACAAAAGCAACAGATAAAACTATTTCGAATTTTTTCGTCTCACGTTTTATACAAATTGTTAGGGAGTATGATAGAATAAAAAAATTATAGCCTAAAATTGCGTTAGAAAAATACGTTGCGTTCGGGAAATACGAAAATAAAGCGTATCCGTTGAAAAGATGATTCCTGGTGTCTTAAGATATTTCGTGCAGACGCGATTCGTCAAGAGGACGCGGGAAAATTCTTCGTATAGAAATATTTATTAATACGAAACGTAGGAATTCGCTGGGGACAAGTGGGACAAGATACTCGTCGAGTAACAGTCCGCGCGGTCGTGTCGGATCGCGAGACAGCATTATGACATTCCATTTCTCTGGTAACGAACATTAATTGAACAGCAAAATTGGAAACGCGAGCCGCGAAATTGTATAATCGAATTACGGAATTCCCTCACTGACAACATGATTCGTGGGACGGAGGAAAAAGTCTCGCTTGGATTAGTATCGTTAATCACGTCATTAAAACTCTACTTTTAAACGTTATCAATAACATCCTGTTGTTCGTGCTATAATTGGAAAAAGGACGATTATAAATGCAAGAACGAGTGGAAAACATCGAATAAAACTGTTTTCTACGAGACCTTCTTTTTCTAATCTCGTGTTCAACGTCACGCGCGTCTTCCAAGTTTATTAGTGCAGTTTATTAGTGTCCTGGTGACTAGCTGTTCTTCGTAGCAGTTGCTCGTCGGCTCGTTGCGGACTGCCGCCACACCCGCATCGTGCTCGCTAATTTACACCGACGCTTGAAAAACAAAAGTAAAATCCCTCGCGTAGGCTCAGCGCACATACACGAAGACGCACATTATCGAGACAGGACTTGTCCACGATAGCGTGTTGTACAAACCAATGTCTTTAGAAAATCTAGGATTCTTTCGCCGGTATCTTCTCTTCGTTGCGCGTTGAGCGGATTACGTAGGTCGTGTTGTACTCTTTTAATATTGTATTTAGTATGGACTTAGTATGCCGCAAGTGTCGCTGATACGTTGGTTCAGCGTTGACGATAAGCTAGTAGGAGTTGGTCCAGTTGCGTGAAGCCTCGTTTTCGAGAGAATTCCCTTTGAATATTTTCATTTTGTCGTGGAAGGATTCGTAGACGTAGAAATAAAATGCGGAGCATTCTACCGAATTGATACCACGGCCGGTCTCCGACGACCAATAATATTTAAAATAACGTTTTTAATAACTTTTAATTGCAATATTCTGTACACAAATAGTTGAAACGAATAGTTCTTCAAATAGTCGATTGACATTTCATATCCGTTGATTCCGCAAGAAGATAGTAAATAATTGCTTTTGATCGCTACTCTGTTCATATATTTCACCAATATTCATCTATCGATACTATAAATCGAGCAAAGTTTCATTAGATAGTAATAGTACATTTGATAGTATTGTCAAAATCTGCAATCACTTAATTGCCAACCCAATATGATCCCAATCGTTGTATCACGCAAAATCTTCACAGTACGTCTACGAGACGCGTTAGCGAGTCAGAGTTTCAATTTCTTGGAAAGTAGCACTTCGTTGAAGAGATGGTACGTACGTACGTACGTACGTGGACGATTAATTATATCGAAGCCCTGTAATTGCAGCGCGCTCTTCAATTACTGACCTCGTCGAACCCTCTCTGCATCGTTTCCCCATCGACGAGACGGTGGAGACCGCGTCGTATTCGCTCGACTCGTGCTTTGTACGTCTCCGACCTACGAAATGAAGCCCAGAGGGCGTAATCCACGCACTTTGTGCTCTGGTAATTTGATGATCCGCGCGAAACCTCGTAAGGATCAACGATCCTTTTCTCGACAGGCCAACGGTTGCCGTTCTCTGTGCTAGCGTTCTTGGTTTTCATCGATAAATTATGCTCGTTAACCTGCCGCTAATTACACGCTAAACTCCTCCGTTTTCATTAAGCGGTCACCCCTGTAATCTTGGCGAATTTCACTTTGATCGGTGACTCGAACGACCCATCAACTGGA
Source organism: Bombus haemorrhoidalis (assembly GCA_014825975.1). NCBI lineage: Eukaryota > Metazoa > Arthropoda > Insecta > Hymenoptera > Apidae > Bombus > Bombus haemorrhoidalis. The sequence continues at coordinate 1,445,092 of CM026176.1, read as the reverse complement.
TCAGTGAAAAATTTATCAAAAGGCTGTCTTATCCGCTGCGCTGGTTTCGCTTTTAATCCTCTGCTTCGCTACGTCATTTCGAACGTCTCGTAAAAAATGTTGCAATTCTGTTGGGCGCTATGGGCAACAGCAAGCAGTAATTGCAACATAGAAATTCTTCAACGATTCCAATCGTTAAAGAAGAAATATGCAAATTCGGTAACAGATATAACACGAGAGTTAACAACCACCAAAACTCACTTGTTACTCGATTACTTGACACGACGGATCAGATCCGCAGGCTACAAAGACATTACCCTTCGGATTTAAGCGTTAGATTCGACTAGAATCAAACATACGAGAAACACTTATTAAACACGACATAGAATTGATTGTAAAATTCCTCCAAATAAAAAAAAAAAGAAATTCTGTTGGCCTGTAAAATTCATATTCCATCGGTGCGCGTAGCGTTGGTTAAGTAAACGCGCGTTAAAATAATTTTTGTTACTTAACGAGGTTCAGGGAAGATATTAGCGACGTTTCTTTGAAATTGTTACGAGGAGACTATTTTTTTTTATTCGTGCAATTCTGAATGATTGATTCAGTAGAGAGATACGTCAATTTCAGTTGGAAGAGTAACTGAACCGCTTGTCATAATCCTTCACTATGCAATCCCTTGTCTGAAAGTTGCGGAGAAATCTCTTCGGACATCTTGAAAGTCACGCACTAAACGTAACTGTTTTTAACCAACCGTACCACGAGATTCTCCGCCTCGTCTTATCGAAATTCCCCGGAGAATCCCGTCAAACGACACGACCAATCCGCTTTCTACAGCGCAACCGAAGTTCCAAGCGAAAATTTTGTCAGCCAGTTTCGCAGCTCCGAATACAGTTAAATTTCACGTACGAGAAACTTGCGCAAACTGTCCTCAACGTTCCCAGGTTTCATCTCCGAGTCAAGAAAATCCCATTACCGATCTTTGGACGCGGGATCTTGGGATTTGTGTCTCAGGCGCGTGTTTCGCGTTCCTGTATTTCCACACAGCCGCTTGCATTTCTTGAAAGTTGCGTGGGATCGATACCGCGAGACACTGAGGAATAAATAATACACAGGGTGTATCGTGAAACCTTGGCACCCATTTCAGCGATAGACAGCGAGCGCAGAAGCAATAAAAAAAATTGGTACGAATGCGTGCTCTTTACACCCTCGTTGCAAAGTTACAGCAATTTCTGTGTTTCAATAATCCACGATTGCTTACTTTCATAAAAGATGCTCGAAATAGCTAGCCTCGGCCTGCATGCAGTTGTCGTATAAAAGAATTTCGCCAACTTACAAAATTTCCAGGTGCGTCTGATAACACAGATCGAGGTAGCCATTTCGGGCACCTTGAAGAAAGTTGCCGATTATTGAAACATAAAAATGGCCATAAATTCGAAACAAGCGCAGATAGAGCACGCGTCTCTCCGTCCGCGGTTCTCTCTAATCCCAAAGCAGGTTCCATATCTTACGATACACCCTGTGGTTGACAGACGTAAGTCTAATCATCGCGGAAGTTTTACATGTCAAAGTAACGTAGCGCTGGAATTTTGGAGCCTGTTGCAACTGGACTAGGAATTTTTTATCCTTTATTTTATCATTTAACAATATTTTGTTTTATTTATTTAACAATATATTTTGCAAGTTGGGGCGCGTAACGAATCTTCTTGCGAGTTGGACATTGTTATCATATATATCAGGTGTTATATATATCGAAACGAATGTATTACAAAGGTTAACATGATCGAATAGTCAAGGTGTCGACGACGATGAAGTTAGTCATCGGTCAACGGGATGACGACGGTGATTTGCGATCAACGTACGCGCTGGACTAGTCGAACTTATCGAATCGAACCTCAGTCCAAGTGCAACTGCCCTTATGTACTCCTCTCCTGTACCTCCCTGTATCCCTCGGGTCGATCTTTGCTTTTAAGGAAAGCTATTTAATTACTCTGTTAGATATACGTCCCTATCGTCACTTCGAGCCCAAGCCCACTGTCGCAAATCTCGGACAAACATAATTGGCTTAACTCGTAAACAACTATTTCCCCAGTTTTATTGTTCAAGTACGGCTGTAATAAAAGTCTGGACTAAAGTATCGAGGACCTACCCAAACATTTCAAAAGAAAGACCCCGATCTCCTTTCATCTCCAACGTATATATTTATTACATGTACACTTTGCGTAGAACTCGCGATTACTATCAGCGGTTCGCCATTACAAGTTTGACTTTTGATCGATGCGTTTTGATGCGCGAAACAAGTTCGGACGATGATTGCTTTAGATGCCGAGGAACTCTGATCAATTATTGCCAACTACCAACGCGATGACGCCGCGAAGGAAAACTGCGATGGGGTGCGTCTAGGGATGCGAGATCATCGGATTCGTCGAAGAAAGCCTTGGTTCGCAAAGTGAGGGATACGAACGTTGTTGTTGATTGGCTAATTTTGCGTTGGTGGTTGGCAATGGAGGCTAACAGAAAGATTTAATTTCTCGGTAATTTCTCGCATCTTCCCGTAGTAGGTGATGGATTTAGGGACTGCTAAGAGAAAGATTGTTTGCCCCTTTGGAGAACAACAATCCTAAGAATTATAGCAGGTCTTTAGGCCAGCTGAAGATATTCCGCGAGGATGTATCGACATTTGGCAATGATCTTACGCGAAGGATAGGGTCTTCGCAGAGAAACCGTTGGAAAGTTTACTGTCGAGTGCCCCTACGCGTTTATAATTCCCAAGTGGAAAAATACACTTTTTAAAAATGTATATAATATAAGAATATATGAAACTAACTTACCCGCACATTGTTTGCTTTTATGCAACTTAGATCTGTTAGCCTCTGTTCGAATATTATTATATTATTATAGACTAATTCGCAAAACGCAATTAGAAAGACGATTGAAAGTAATTAAGAAATGATAATTGTACGTAAGCGAAGATATTAAAATATTACGGTTTGCATAATTGTTCAATTGTTGACAAAGAATACTTAATTAGGGAAGTTAACTGATCTCGAAGAGGCCGAATTACTCGATGACCTATTTGCATCGACACCGTGTCACGGTCGATCAAACGTTTCTAGATGACTTGTGCTTTCGGTTAAGTATAGTCGACGGCGATCTTTCGACGTCCACGATCCCCTCGCCGTGAAATTAAACGCGTCGAATCAAGGACGCCAAAGCATCCCCCTTTCTCTTTGCCAGAAGCGCGCCGGTTCCTCTGCTTTTCTTCCATTGCAATTTTTTCCAACGTTCCACTAGAATTCTGCTCCGCAAAAAACCAGGTTAAAATGGATGATTCTGGTCTTTAGTTTAGTTCTGGTAAACGATAGTTCCTCTTTGCTCGGATCTAATCGAGTTTTTTTAGCCGCTCGAAGCGCCATTAAACTCTCGTCCAGATGTAATTATTTGGGGAAACCTGGGCGCAGGAAATTGGAAGAATTTCGTGTTTTGAAAATAAAAGGAAAAATTCAGCTAATGTGTCTCCTGTTCGAAAGGTTAACGAAAATTCCTAGGAATTGCGAGTTTGATTGAAATTCTTGTTGTTCTTGTTTGATTCGTCGTGATCTCAGAGCGTCGAGCGGAGTGTAATTTTTATGAACGATACATGCAAGCTGCGTTCGCAGGAAACAAAATTTTCTTCGATGCTCTCAATACCGGACACTCGAGCCACGCTTTCAGAATTAAAAACACAATTTTCTTTTAACGATAAAAAGTAACAAACATTTCCATTATGCGATGAAGAAAATTCCATTTCCCACGTCAATAACTTCCTTTTTTCTTGTCTGCCGCGACGAATTTTAAAATCCCAGCAGTTCAGCCTTCGAATCGGCTTTCCAACAATAAGACTAGAAACACGTTTTTATAAGAAGCTAACAAGAGAAAATAAAAATAAAATTCTCAATTTCTAACGTAGAACATTTTATTTCTCCTCTTTATACATTTGTTTACTTTTTTATAGGATCTTACATTGAAATTATCGCGATTCATCTACGATCCTGCAACTAAATAACAAATTGTTCTCGATTTCCTGGTACAGTGGAAACTCGATACGTTCGACTAAACATCGGCATTAACGTATCGTGTACGCTATTGAACTGGCAATTGAGAAGCAAAGTATCGTCGCTTGTTACAACGTAGTTATGCAAATCTCGCGTGAGCACGTTCAGTACTGACGTTTTAACGTGGACAAAAACGTGTTTCGATCATCCGCGAGAGTCTAATCTGCAAACAGAATCGAGATTCGTTCGTTAAGAGACACCGTTTTGTGTTGCAATAAATAATTTCTCTTTGCATCTGACATTAACGAGCGCTTGTCCGTCTGTTTAATAGTTATCTGGTGTTTCAACGATGTTTGTAGGAGGAATAATCGTTAGGAACAAAAACGAGTTGCCTTCTGATGTAACGATCTTGTTTCGACAGAACTGCGTAGTCGGAGGAAAACAGAATGAGAAAGAAGTTGGGATTTGTCTGAAAGAACATTTCGCAAGTAGACAAATAAAAAGTATCGTGTTTTGAGTTTGAACAAATTTTGCGTATCACTTTCAGGCCGATTAGAATTAAAATATAACGCCGATTAAAAATTATTGCGAAGAAATTGTTGCATGGAAGATGGCGTGCAGAGACTTAAGCTTCAGCGAAAGAATCGAGCGAGATTGTAAGAAGCAAGAGAAACGAACAATTTTAACGAATGCTTATGGAAATTATTTCTGGAAAAATGGACAGTGAAAACGCGATGAAACGTGGCACACAGCATTGGTAATCAGCAGGAAGGAAGGGCTGACATAAATTTATGCCAAGTCAGCTGGCGAATCGAAAGAGTTCCCTTTAACCCTTTGTGAGACGATGAAATTATCGAATTCTTCCGATAGCGCGTCTTCGAAGACACCAGGAAGAGATTGCCGCCGAGAGATTGCGTATCAAAATTATCTCTAATTTGATTTGATCACGATTCGTACACATTGCAATAATTTAATACGACGATTTCCTGAAAATTCTCCGCTCAAAATCTTCGTATCCTCTTCTTCGTAAAATGATGGAAACGGAATATTCAAATACATATACAACGTCTCGCTTCCCTCTCTCGGTTATCTCATATCCATTTTGACGAAGTTCTAAGAAAAACTCCGAAATCATCTTGGCAAAAAATAATGATTCCTTCTGCCTCCAGAAAGCACCTTCCACTTTTATCCTCCATTGCCAGACACACTGTAAAATGTCACACTTTCACGAAAAGAATCTGCATACTGTGTCGCCTGCTAAAAATTAATCGACACCTTTCGATTTATCGTCGCGGCACGAAGACCCTCGAAATCCTGAAAATCCTTCCAGATCCATCGTTTTAGATCTCGAACAAATCTCTTACAAAGGGTTAGAGACTGACGTCGGTCAGCTTCACTGTTGAAAACGTCGCGTTCACGATGCGCAGCTTCTCCTGACCGGATGCCAGACGAAACGACGGGCATCCTTTGCGAGGAGATCAGCCATGTCTGTTTCGTAGCGAATCGGAAGTTCGCAGCAGAGGTTCCTGTGCTAGTCGACGTGGGATTATACGAGTGATGCTTGCTCGAAGAGTCGTAAAGCACGACGAAGAGATCGCGTTCTGGTGACGTAACGCGCGACACGCCGGAACATGAGCAACCTACAGGTACCGGAGCTTCGGCTTCCGGCCGGCGACGGCGGTGGTTCGACCGGGTCGAACAATAAAGGCACCGCGCCTCTGTTGCTAGTTCCCCAGACCAACGTGCCCAGAAGGAGGCATTCGTGGATATGTGGGTGAGTTTCTTTGGGAATTTTAACTTTCCAGATTTTCGATTTCCCGCTGTAGATTTCATTCCCGAGATCGATATTCGCGTAATTATATTTTGATATTTCTGCGGATTTATCAATCGGTTCTTGTAGGCAACGTTTCGAGGTTTTATTATCGCCGTACGAAATATTTTCCTGATTCGTAGATTGATCCTCTATCGAATAACGTTCTTTCCTTTCCAAGTATAAAATCTGCAAATTCTCTCTTGGAACTCACGTTACGAACACATAAAAGAAAAATATTCCTTTTGTCGATATCACCAGTCGTTTGAAAAGATTCCATCGTACGTAGGTCCTGGAAAAATACACGATTCGCATAAAATCATCGACAGAAAGAATACCAATGCTTTCGAATCACTGGAATCGTCAGAATCGTCGATACGAACACTTCGACCCTACATTGCCCGATTATTATGCAGATCTGCCGAGGCTGAGGTCGAGGTAAACGATTTCCTCTGCGTCTGTCAAAGGAAATTGGATTTGCGAGACCCTAGAACGAAAAGAATTCTATAGAGACCGATCGAAGTTCCCTTAGAAATTCCTGATTTTAATCCTGAATGCATAATGCCTGGAGAATGAACGTTTATCACGAAATTATCAATTTTCCACTTTTCGTGATTCCTATACGAGCTTGGCAAGCTATTCCAACACTCACCATACGAAAGCTTTGGGTTAGAAAATTTCTGATTGTTGATGTGGTCACCGCTTCTAAGAAAACTCTACACCTGGTCCTTTAGTCTTGTCGACAGCGTATAGACGGAAGATCGGGTCGGAGGCAAACCATAAACCATAGACAGCCAACTATAGATGGCTTCGGTCATTGCGACTTGTATTTACACTTCAGAGTATTTAAAATCTATTTTCCATCTTACACTTTATCCACGCGTTTCTTTGTATTCGGCATACGTGCAATAACCTCAACCTCAACAAAATTAAATAGACCGAAACAACGGAGGAGCTTCGATAGGCGAAAAGCATCGCAGGCAATTCTCGAGGTTAGGATAAATCGTCGGTGACATTCGTATGGTAGTTGCAGCGCATTAAAATGTCGTTTCGAGGCAATTAAAGCGGAATTTAATCGAAACTGTGCATAGCAGGCTGCAATGGAATTAGTCGAAATTATGCGAACTTCCGCAGCACTCGAAGTTAACGATACAAGTTTCCATGTATACTATGGTCTTTTAAACGCTATAGGCACGCGTAACAACCTTTTTTGCACTTTTGAAAATTGTTTCTTCGCTCTAACGATGATCTTCTCCTAACCTACGTTAATTTAATTTTCGGTCTTCAATTTTTAAGCCGTCTAATTTTAGAGGGTGGCTTCGTCCTTTAAATTCGAGTTAGCATGATTGAAAGGAAGAACGTATATATAGTATCTTTGGCTGTTATCGTAGCGAAAGTTTTATTCAAAGGAAAGGCAATCCTTTCCTTTCGACCAACGAACCAATTCCATCCTTTCGTCACTGTAAATTCACTCTATCGCTTTGATCGCGGTTAGAGTTAAGTCATTGAATTTCCTTTTCTGCGCGCCACCACTTTTCCTCCCGCCAAGATTAATTAACCACCCGATCCCTTTTCCATCAATCGCGCGAACCTCGTTAAAACTCCACAAGCAAATCTATCAACCCAAAGGCCATCGACTTCTATGGAAAAAAGATCAAAAAGGAAAGACGCTTTGACTTTTCAACGGCCACCTAATTATTTGCATATTTTGTTATATTATATTTTATTATATTAATATGTTAATTATTTGCATACATTGTCTCTCATAATAATAAATTACTGGTCAATTATTGTAACAATTTACTACAAGATAACGTCGAGGATCTCCGCGATGTTTGCAAAATTTGAGGAACTTTTTTAAATTCCGTAGGTCCTAAGCAAATTAGAAGATTTCGATTTACGGTGAAAGTCGTTTGAAAAGTAATTTCTACATTTGTATAACCTTATCGGAAGATTTTACCCGAGAAAACAATTTTCTTTTTGTCCAACTATTGAAATGGCACTCCATTTACTGTTCGATCGTTAAAAATGAAACTCAATCTCGGAAGTGCAACACGGTTCGCAATTAACAAGGAAAGAGAACGAAGAGATCGTCGTGTTAGCTGTTTCCTCTTGACGGAAAACGGCCATCTTTTTTCCTGCTGTAACATTCGCCAAGCTCGATAAGGCTTTTTGTCGCGTCCTTCCCTTTTCTCCTCTCCTTTTCCTTGTTTCCATTGCCATTTCCTCGACAGTAGCGAGACACGCAAATCCTCGATAAGGCGATTAGAGATTCTGCAACACAGTCTTTGGTCTCCGTTTGCTGGGCGAAAAGAAAAATAGCGAAAACCACGCTACTTAGCTTCCAGAAGAATGCTATTACCAGTAAGACGATCGTCATTATAAATCTCTAATGAGAGATGTTCCAAGCTGATTACAGTTGCCAAACGCGAATTTCTACAAATAACAAACAGTGTTCGTTATCGGTTTTTTTAAACCTTTATTTCACAATAAGTTTTTGTTTCGAAGAGCAGACTAACCAAAATTCGGGATAGACGGACGTGGATAAATCGTGGATGATCATAGCCCACCTAAAAATCAATGGAAACGTTCGTGGAACGCTGATGTTAAATTTTGAAAAATTGTCATTTGATGGTAACATTTTTTTTTTTTTTTGATGAGTAGACATACGAAAATTGTGGGTGGACAGATGCGAAGAAATCGTGGTGCACGTGAAAACTAACGCTAGAGTCTATGATGCGCTTAATATCTTTAAATGTTCATTTCGAGATAACATTTTTTCGAGGGCCGAATAAATGAAAATTCTGGACAAATCGTCGACATTCGTAAAATAAGGTAGAAATAAAAATCAAGGAAAATGTCGATGGGGCGTTGGCTTCAGATTTATCGAAATTCCCATTCGATGATGACTTTTCTTTGAAGGGTGGACGAATGAAAATTCTGGATGGACAAATCGCGAGGAAAGCAATTAAATTAATTAAAATTCTATGAAAAAGATAACATTGATTTCACTTTACAATTGTCCATTTGTTATTCCAATCTTTATAACGATGAACAAATTTTTAAAGCTTCCGATAATTTCAGATGAAACCATAGATTCGTCGATTGCCGCATTAGCAAATTTCACAAATTTTCGATAATTAATCATTTTAAATCAAATGATAAACTCGTCAGTTTCCGTATCTCGCAAATTTCACGAACGTTCGATAATTTCAAATCCAATCAGAAAATCATTAATTTCTACAATTCTCCTAGCAGACTCCACAAATTTTCGATAATTTCAAATCCAATCGTAAATCCGTTAATTCCCGCATCGCGGGGAATCCTATAAAATCCCATAAATGTTCGATAATTTTACTTTAAATCGCAAACTCACAAAAAAAAAAAAAAGAAAAAAGAAAAAGGAAAGAACGTCAAAAATCAGTAACAATAACCTTCTTCCTCGCCGCTAAATTGATTTCGCTGATAAAGAACGCACGTATAATCCAGCTTGATATTAGCCAAATATTAATTCTCCACTCGTCTGACGAATCAGTGTAGATCCATGGAAGGATCGAGGAAAGACAAGGCAGATCTGAAACGCGTGAACGGAATTCTAAAAGGGATAGAGCGCGCGTGACGCCTTTGAGGCATGCGTCGCTGTGTTTCTGCAAACAAATCCCCATTAATATACGGCACACGCGTCTACGTGGTCCTCTCCAAGTCCACGAACTTTGCCAAACAGTCGCCACGGACGATTTTAAGAACGGAAACCAAGTAGGAAGAGCATAGTTGATGCTCGTAGGTGGCCTTTGATCCTGTTAGATCGGGATGTTTGTTGGATTACGATTATCCCGACCATGGTAATGATAATATCATAAGCGTCTGATACGTGTTTGTAATGCAGATAGGATGTTTATTACGAGTTTGGTTCGACGACGTTTCTAACGGCGATGATGCTTATAATTGAGATTAACGAAATAGTCGTTCTTCGTGGTGAGCAGTGACGACGATATTTCTGATTGAAGTTTTGATTTGTTGTACGGTAGAGAGGCTTTGTATTTTTTATCGACTTCAAGTTTGCCAATGGAAAAATAATAATTGAAATTTTGGAAGCTTACTTAATATTAGCAGAGAATTAATAACCGACCTTGTTATAAGCAAATTTCATTATAAACGTACAAGGTACGTAAATAACAAGCATAATGTATTACGTATTACGTATTACGAAGGAGACGGTGTATCGTTAAAGGAAAAAAAAAGAAGTCGTTGGATATACAGCACGATATTTATTAAGGTAAGAATGAAAATTATATCATGTATCGTACGTAATTCAATTTATTTGTTTGTTTCGTATTGCGAGTGTTACGAGTGTGGGTCACGAAGAAATAAAATAGCCGAGGACTATGAATTCAGCAACTAATTTGATGCCGTCAGAGTGACAAATCTAAAGCAAAGAAGATGCTATTTGACGTTTTGGAAATTATTTTAAAAGGTGGCCAAATTTTACTGAATTAGGTTATTTATAAAATTTCAAAATTCAAAATTATTCATTCGGTTTATCAAATTAAAATACTTGTTAAAAAAAAAAAGAAAAGGAAACGCTTATTCGAGTTCCCGTCTAAGCGAGGAAAATGAAAAAATTATTAAACAAATAGCTCGATCACGTCTACGCTTACAAAAAGCATAATTAGCTTTCCAGAGTTGGCCACGTTGCCATTTACTGACATCACAGGCTTATTAAGTTGAAGTAAAATTAATTTCCTCGTCCGATCCGCGGATAGAATCGTCTCGTTCTACTTCCGTTTGAAAACGCGGTCCAAGGGATCGTTCTACTTTCCGGACAAATTAATTAACAATTTTAAACTGTGTTAAATTTGACCTGTGTTAAAGTACACGGACGTCTTGCTAGGAACAAACATCGAAGTTTGCTCGTTGCACGCCACTGAACTTCCGTTCAAGTTTATGACTTCTCAGTGCGTTCACTTTTTGCTCTCCTCCCATTCCTCTTGGAAAAACAAGCCGTAACAACCTTCCATTAACTTCTGATCGAGCTAGTTAGTTTCTTATATAAACGTGAAGTATCCACGTGGCCGAACTTGTCAATTTTTCTGCGTTTCTTTCTTTCTGCACGGAAAATAGAAAATGATAATCTTGTTTAATTCAGCTTTATCTCGAACATCGGTCAGTAATCTGTAGTGCTTGTGATTTTTTTTTTTTTTTTTTTTTTTTTTAGGACAGTTTGCTCGAGTTTCGTCTATTTGAGGCTATTTCAGATATTTATTAAACTTATTAGGTAGTTGTCGCCGGCTTTGCAAATTGTCAGAGTTCGTTCTTCCAAAGCCGCGAGGCAATTTGGTTCTCGCTACTACTCGTTAATGCTTATTTTGAATCTGTGAAACAATTATTTTGTTCTTTGTTTCAAACCAGCTGTCCTCTTTCCCCTTCTTCTTCGCCTTTGCGTCTCCTCAAGTATCTTCCTTCTTCGAACTATTTTATTTATAAAAGACACGGAATACACAGCAGATACAAACGAACCAAAGACCGTGCATGTAGAACCGAAGAGGAGAAGAGAATCTGCCTCAGCTCCTTCGATTAAAGTTTGTTTTTTTTTTCTTTTTTTTTTTCAGTATTCGAGTCACTTTCTTCTTTCTCCTAATCAAACAGTATTTCATTAATTGCAACGATGTAAATATTATAGCTGGAACGATATCATTATCGACTATAAGCCGGTAGCTGGAATAGTTTTTGAAATCGCCATAGTGGCACGGTAAAGTCTGGCCGAGGTTAAATCCTCGTTAGCTCGCGCCAACGAGGCAATTAATTTCGACTGATCGCGCGTTTGATTCATCGATAGTAATGAAATTGCCTGCAAATCTGTCGGGTTCCATCAAAATCCGTATAGAGTTTAATGGATGTCGTTCGATACCTATAGGTTGAAACAAAAGCGATTATCAACGAGAACTTACGCTCTGTCGGATAATAAAGAAGTTTTTGCATATTATCTTCGATTTATTGCCCGATTACCACGCCGTCGTTTTAGTCCTGATCGATGCTGGAGATATACTTCGTTAATTAATCGAGATTATTATACCGCTCTGTGTGCGTGTATATATGTGATAAGTATGTATAAAAATCTGTGTATTGTATGTAACCGATGTGTTATTATTAAATTGCAAATTCTCAGTTAGATATGGCGCAAAGCACTACATTTCTTAAACGTTCAGATTTTCTAACTTTCGAATTTAAACGTAGATATTTGAAGCTTAGATGAGCGATAAGTGACCAAATCTTAATTATAAATCTCTCAATAAGTGTGTTTCTTATTTTTTTTTTTTTTTTTAATATTCCTTGTTTTCGTTTCGATAGAAAGGAAGATATTGTAGCAATATTTATGGAAATATTTTCAGTGAAAATTCTATGGTTACTCCGTGTTTGATTGCGTTGTAAGTGTTCAAAGGGTTAGTTAGGCGAGCACGGTGAGAAATGTGAAAGGACGTCGTTGAAGTTCTTTTTCTGGAAAGTTTCCTCGATATTGGAACTATCGATTTTCATAATTCTTCTTTTTCTCTTCTCGAGTATACCTCCTCCGTGAATATTGCTTATGTTAGTACAACATAACCTGTTCTATAAACGCGTTGTTTGATAATAGCTACACGGCAACATAAAAATCAGATAAATATAGTGCAGGTTATAGAAGATCTTCCGGCAAATTATTGAATCACTGTACGCGGCCGATACGACGAAGAATATTTAATTAATCCTTTAAATAAAGATCAAAGAAACAGATCTTTCGAACTAAAATCAGAAACATCGTTTGACGATGTCCAACAAAAAAAAAAAAAAAAGACTGTCTGGAAAGGATCACTTTGCAACGAGAAATACCACATAATCGGTTTAACCATCAAAGAACGTATTTATATTGAAACGTTGGATACGAAATGGATCAGAAATGGAAAATTCAATTTTCTTATTGAAAAACCAATTTAAAGTCTTAATAGAAAATAGTACAAGAAGCAATCTAAAGAATAAGCAAAGCCAGTAAAAACCACCACTGTTCAACGTAAGAAAACCTACGCAAAAATTTCCAGGCGTTTGCTTTTGGACTTATTAGAACCGATTAGACGTATTTTTCTTTCTGCCTATTGTACACCTATTGCTCTAAGGTTCGTAGACTAGAATCGTGAACCAGATTCGTGGACCAGATTCGTGGACCAGATTCGTAGACCAGATTCGTGGGCCAGATTCGTGGGCCAGATTCGTAGATCACGTTCGCAGACCAGAAGCTATGCACGTTCGCGCGTTTTGTCCGGGACAAAAATCAAAATTCACTGGCCACGTTGGCAGATTCGCGGATCAGGTTCGTAGACTAGGTTCGTAGATCAGGTTCGTAGATCAGGTTCGTAGATCAGGTTCGTAGATCAGGTTCGTGGACCAGGTTCGCAGATCACATGCACAGGACACGTTCGCGTGTTTCACAACGCAGCCCTGGCTCGCTTCAGATATTTTAGATATTTATTTCTTTGACCAAGCCCACACTGTGACGTTTAAATAAATAGCATCGATTCGGAAAGCAATGTTTCCACTTTTTCACAAATATTATGCAGAGATCATTCATCCTCCTTTGTATTTCGTCAGACACTGTGCTGACGTTTCCACGTGACACAGAACAGAGTTCTTGTGCAACTTTTCGACTTTTCTTGGAACAAGCGCGGTCGAAGATTCGATGGATTTTATTGAAAAGATAAAGAGCATCCAGTGCAGCGATATCTTTCTGACACTGAAAGGCCAAAATTACTCGTTTGGCTCGTTTTTCTTCCGAATTGCTCCTCGAAGAAAGAAAGGGATCTTCCAAATTGGAAATTAAAAATATACGACGACGAACGCTTCTTAACAAGAATTAACAAACGATTAGTATATACGATTCTCCGACGATTTTTTCTTTGAAATTACCTGCAGACCGACGATATCATCGGACAATATAAAATCAAAGTGCAGCAACGATTATTTCGATTTTTGTCCAATGTACATCGCACTATATACGACGTCGCGATTAAATGCGTAAAACGCATCGGCCACAAAGATGTCATCGTCGCTGAAGCACCCCTGATGGTTCATGCATGTATAGAAAATAAGGAAAGATGAAAAAAATAGCTGCTGCACGAGCAGCAACCCTCGAAGGGGACCTTTGAGCGGATGCCACGTGGAGAAGGAAACGAGTGCTTCCCTCGGTCACGTTGCAGCCAGCTGGCTGCAACGAAATTGAATTTCCGATCCCTGTTGCCTGTTCCGCGATTAAAGATCTGTATCGATCATCGTCGATCATCCTCGATCACGCTTGGCTTGTTAAAATTTGTATTCCCTGTTTCTTTATCAATCTCGCGAAGTTTACGTGATTTATAAAACAGATTTGACATTATCGAGACTTTCAGGTAGTTTGAGGGCATTTCAAAAGCAAATTTAATGTTTTTATTGGTCTTGATTGTGAGAAAACGTCTTGCACGTAGGCAGGTTTAAGAGATTTTTTATTATTAGAAAGCTTTTTGAACTATTTTCTGCATTGTGTATAACAAATCACAGTTTTATCTTTTATTTCAGTGAATCAACTAATTTGATTTTGCAGTATATTTCCTGAACATTTAATTAAAAGGCTTTTTGAATTTGATACAATTTTTGATATAAATGTATTTTCATGTTACTAAATGTTCACAGTTTATATATATGTACATAGTTTTTAATGTTTTTCCTCTCGTTCCGTTTTAGATTTGCGGATTAATAATTTTCTTTGCCCTTCAGTAGGCTTTAAAATATATTTGCTCTAATAAAATGCCTCTGCAAGAATTTCGAAATATTCCGTAGAACAAAGAAGTGAAATTTACACAGAGCCAGATACATGGCGTGAAACTTCTCTTTACCAATCTGCTTTAAAACTTTCCTCTCCTGAATTTCTGTTTCACCATTTCTTCTTCGAACAACGTCATGCAACAACCACGCCATTGATTTTCTTTTTTTTTTTTTTTTTATTTTATATATTACTCGTGGTGCGATAAATTCTCTAATCCACAGAGGATAGTTTCTAAAATGAAATATCTTTCCAGTTTTCTTCTTTATTATCCTTCTCGTCTTTCTTACTTTTCCATTTTGGAAATTTCGGAAATTCGTATATCTTTCAATGAATATCGCGGCGATTTTTATCTTTCTCTTTTATATTTCGTAGATTATTTAATTTCTTTTTATTAACTTTCTTAATTTTCCAAAATACATATAATATGTATGTAGTAGTAGTGTAGTATTATCGGAGCGTTTAAAATTATTTTCCTTCTCGTTAAACGTACTTTTGAAAACGAGCAATTACATTCTTTTGATTGACGGGATTAATTACCGTTCTCTTTTTACCAGACGATTAACCTATATCATATTTCATGATGCTGAGCTTTCATTTCCATTTCTATTACGTATCCCGTCTGTGGCATCAGCTTTCCATTGCTTGCTCTATATAAATATTTCGTTGTTAAAACGTTGCTCGATATTCCCCTTTGGTTTGCATTTTTTATCAATGAACTTGTGGATTCACGTGATATCGCCCTGACAAATCAGAAACACTTGCATGGAAATTATCATTTTATGGAACATTACGGTTCAAATATTAAGTTTGAAATATTATTACATAAATAAATTGAAATATGGAGGAGGAGGGGAAAGGAAAATGTGTAAAGAGATTTCAGAAACGCGATGTTTATACGATAAATGTTAGTCGATTAAAATTGTTTACACTGATTCGCGAAGCTCGGGGAAAATGTAATTTGAATATTAATTGTAGAAAGCAAAGAAAATTGGCTGAAAAAATTTGCCACCGAAAGCAAACAGAAGGAAAAAGTTCACCGAAGAAATATTAGGGAAATTACCAAGGAAAATTAATCTCCGCGTTCTTTAGCTTAAAACTTGTAAAAAATCGAATTATAATCCTCAAAGAAAAATTAGAAAACTCCATTAAATCCCAATTTTTTAATTTTGGGATCATAAAATCTGATTAAAGCGAAAACGAAATTTCTAAAGTTTTAATGATTTTAAATCACGGTTAATCGTGTCTAATTATACGCTATAAAATCTGCTATAAAGTTTAGCTGTAAAGCCTTATTTACGATTGTATAGGAAAGCTTGCCAGGAGAGAGTCGATCTATTTCAAGAGGCACGTACAACGCTGCAAAGAACTTTTTCTCAATGCTATTTTTTCGCTTCTGCATTATCGCTTATAACCTATAATAACACGATATAATATAATACAATGTAATATAATATATATTGTATATTTTTAAATGGAATAACCTACATATTCTTATCCTTGAATCGACGCGCTTTTTTGATTCTCTATGCAGAAGAATAAAGGTACTTGTGTCTGAAAATGTTTTTTTAAAAAGATATTTCAACATTAATTATTATAACGATGTTAATAACACTGATAATTTCATATTCTAAAATGAAACAAAACCGAAGTTACACCAAGTTACAAAGATTGTCTCCTTCGAAAGTTCGGAGAGAACTCGATTTTCTCTCAAGATCGTGTCCCTATAATTAAAAGGACGTATAATTGTATATAGACGTATCAACATTCAACAAATTTCATTTAACGTATGGGAACATGATCGATGGTTTATTGGAAATATCGAAGAAGCAACGCGTGAAACGCGTTTAAGTGTTTAAAATTATTCACACTGCTGTATAATAACAATCAACAGGAATTAATAAGCGAACAGCGCCTGATTCTATCGAGGATCTCGATGTCTATCACTCCGTGGTTCGCGTGCCATCGAGATACGATCGAGAGTGTCGGAGGATGGGATAGAATGGAAGTCGAGAGAGTTTTAGGACGGTCCTCAAACCAGGGTAAATAGGAGGATATACACTTGCCCTCAATCCTTCCTCTTAAACTCAGACGGAGGATCCGTTTCAACCTGTTTATCTGTGTACCTCCGAGCGTGGCTTCCCGTACGGTCACATCTCCAGAAACTCGAGAAATCCAACCATCGTTTATTATCTCGTCGTTTCGCTGCCTGTGTTCCTTTCGCGGTTACCTCGATCATGGGATCTTCTATTCTCTTGTAACGACAGCGTCCAATTCGTTGCTCCCATGTCGCTACAATTGTCACGTTATACGACAGAAATTAACATTTATTTTATTTCCGTTTTATCTCTTGGTCTGCTACGTGCTCTGCTGTTTCTTGCGAAGTAGGTGTGATTTCTCATTGGATCAGCTGACTCCCTACGGTCCAGGCGACCACCAACTGTGCACATAGAATTAAGCCGGTCGCAATAATCCTAAACATAAAACGAGGTTTCTTGATTTATCGTTAAAGGCCCCGGTAAGTGGCGTAAAACATCTTCCATTCAAGAGGTTCCTTATGGTTATTGCTCCATCTGGTAAAACTTGGGGAAACGTGGCTTTTCACCCTTCAATCATTCATCCACTTCTCTTATACCTTACGCAACGGCGTAACCATCTTCCCTACAAACTTGTTGCAAATATATGTCGAGTTATGGTTAGGGCTAGCGGCGTGTAACGAATCTTCGTTTGGATTAGACATTGTTGTTATGCAATTTACTGTTACAAATATGATTATTAGAGATTTGACAAGTAACCGTGGTAATTAGATACTCGAGATGCTAATGGCAATGATCTTAGGATAACGAATCCACCGTCAACGGGGTAGCAAATGCGCTTTCTTCCAAAGTTCAAGTCGAACTTTCTCGGTCCAAGTCGAGCTGCACTTATATACTCCTCTCCGTACCTCTTTGATGACCGTTGTGTCACTTCGAGCCCAAGTCTATCGTCATAATTCTCGGGCACACGTAATCGGATTCAATCAACTATTTCCCAGTTTTATTATTCAAGTATCGCTATCATGAAAGGTCCAGACTGAAGTATCGGGCGTCTTCCCAAAAATTCCGAAAGAAAGGAAATATATATATATCGGACTAACATTATGATTAGGCTTAGAGGCGTGCAATGAATCTTCGCTGCAATTAGCCATCGTTGTTATACAGTCGAGGTAATGTCGATTAGCACGAGTGTTACAGAATCGACGAGTAACCGCGGTGATTACGCGCTAATGACAATTGTCTTAGGTTCGATAACGAATCCGCGGTCAACGGGATAGCATAATGTACTTTCCTCCAAAATCTAAGTCCGACTCTTCGTTAGGAACGTGAAGCATCCACTGATCGTAAAGACGTTGTTTTTCTCGCTGATGAGATCGCACGAGAGAAGGTGTTTTCCGTCGCGGTGATGCCGCAGAGAAAAACTATGACGTGTCTAAGAGTACGAGATCATCGGATTCGTCGAGGAAAACCTTGGCTCGGAAAGCGAGCGAAATGGACGTTGCTGTTAATTGGATAACTTCTGTGTTGGCGGTTAGAGAAGGATGCTAGCCGCCCTTGAGAGAAAGTTGCTAGCGTAGTTCGTGAGAAACGCAGATTTCCCCTATCTTCCCGTAGTAGGTGATAGATTTAAGAACTGTTAGGACGAAGATCGTTCGTCCGTTTGAAGGACCTTAGTTAACTAAATCCTAAGATTTATAACGAGTCCTCGGGCTAGCCGAACGTGTACTGTGCAGATGCATGGACATCTGAGAAGCATCTTGCTCGAGGAATAGGGGCAGAAACCATTGGAACGTTTACTGTCGAGTGGCAACTATTTCGTTTTTTAAGGAGAGCTATGCAATTATTCTATGCCTCTAATAGGTAAATACGTTGGTCCCGTGACCGCGGTTACGTTCGGCGACTAATTGTCGCCTCGATCCCAAGCTCGTTATCGCAAATCTCGGACAATTATAATCGGGTTAACTTATAAAGATTAAAGTATCGAAGATTTTCCAAAGAATTCCAAAGGGAAGGCCCGGTGTCCTTTCATCTCCGACGTATATATTAACCTCGGTGTTGTATTAATTAAACCACCTGTATTATCCTAATCGAAATAGTCGATTATTCTAATCGTAACGGGAATTTACGACTCCCGTTGACGCGCCTCCGCCACTGGTCGAATAAACAGGATCCTCGATGGAATTTGGAGAAGTCGTTAATTAAGGCGAAGCAATGGTGGAATCTTGAAGTACCTTTGCGGAAAGAAACTTCCGAACGATTTGGCGTAATGTCGTAAAACGTACTCAAAATTGCGACACAGCGTAGTATCCTAAAACAGAATTCCGAATTTCAGCGAATCGAGCACGAACGAGGGATTTTTTAATGATTTTTTATGAACTGGATTCAGGAATTTGTGGGTGTTGAAGCGAAAATGTTGGAATTGCGCGAGATTGTTAAACGACGATAGAATTTCAGAAGATTCGTGGAATTTTCGCTCGTTATTGCAACAGCGCAGCCATTTGTTACAAGCGTTGTATAATTCTGGGAAATCGTTAGCGTTGGTGTGAAATTATGCGAATTGTGAGATTCTTGAAAAGTTGCAGCGGAATGTCACATGCTTTCCACGATTCTTCGAATTGAAGGTGCGACAGAAATTATGCAAGATCGTGCAGGAAACTTTGATATTACGCGAAATTGCGCCGAGTCAGCAAAAAGATCCCAAAAGATCGCAAAGAAAAGTTTCCATCTTTGAAACCGTGAAAATAAGACTGGAAATTCCAAATAGCTGGCAGGCGCGGCGTCTTCGCGAGAAGTCCCGATGAAACGTTGCAGAAGCTCTAGAATCGAACGCCTATAAGACGAGATGATGAAATCCGGCGAATATCGATTTCACCATGGTCTATCTGTCATCTTTGCGTTTATTCTACACCTTCCGGCGAGACTCGTTGGAAATCAGAACTGCGAGAATCAAAATCCTTTATGGCCATTTCACTGCCATCTCACAGTCGTTCTTTTCAAAAGACTTCCTCGGAAAAATAATAGATGATTCTGCAAGTTGGTGGAAATGAAAACTCGTTGGCTGTAGAGTATACGTTACGTTGGTACTGAGGAAGGAAATGATTTTTATTTTTCACTTTAGTTGCATGGTTCAAAGGTCTTTGCGAGATGGCACCAAAAAATGCAAATCTTTATAAATAAAACAAAAATAGTATTCCTTTGTCTATGTTTGTTCAACAAAAATTTGTTCATCTTACAAAAAAAAAAAAAAAAAAAAAGAAGCTACGAATCATGATTGTTCCATTTTCTGTATCTTTCAACTGTTTTTCACGCGTAGAAATCCTACAGAGGATTTTGTACGTGAACAAAGTACCGTTTTAGGGAAACTTAATATGTAGAGGGAATTGGCCTTACGGTTAAAGAGGCCAACAAAATTTCAATTATGCGATTTAAAAAAACATCGTGAAAATTAAATATAATTTTTTAAAGTACCATTACGTAGGTATTAGCCGCTCGTAAGTGTCGTGTGCCGTGCTGGGAATTGGTACCGATTTTATTTTGTGATACGTACGTGAAGGGACGGTTTTTAGCGAGTAGGCTAATTACATTTAGTCCAATCTCGCATAATCCAGCAACTGGATATTCGTAATAACGTATTCCCTTCTCATAAAAAAAAGGTACTAATTACTCCTAATATGTGGAAGATTATGAAACATAGAGTTTTGGTAAACATGTTTGCACTGCGTTGGATGAGACTCAGCTTTTTGTGAATACGTGTGTGAGCTCCAAAATTAAAAATGTTAATTTCAGTTTCTTTATGTATATAAATTGCACATTATTTTGTACTTTTCTGCGCGCTAACTCGCTGAAATATTCTGTAATTCAATAAGGAAACATTAGAAAACATATGGGCAAATGAAGATTCTAAGTAATTGAAACACGAAGAGGAATAATTTATGAAATTGAATATAGGCAAAATTTGATATTCAACATTTGGTGGGGATAACAGTTTAATTTAATTTAACAGTTTTATATAGAACGTAGAAATGGAAAGAAATGCTTAATGTGTCTTGGTCCTGATTTAATAATCTTGATTAAAATTAAAATTAAAGGTTGACCTTCTTATAGCATACTAAAGAGGTGAATTATGACACCGATTCTCATATGAATTTTTCTTTCTGTTACAGGTGAGTCCTTTTATACGGCTTTTCTATTATAGTCGCCTCGCAATGTGAGTAAAGTGCTACAATTTACACTCTTCGTTTTTAATATCTCACCGCTTTTAAGCTCGCCGACATTCAAACGAACTTACAAAAAGCATAAAGCTCTTCCTTTCCCTGGCAACCGGAAAATTGCTTCGCTTACCACGTTAATTTTCGCCTGTCAGATACCACAAACTTGTGTTTCCTTTTCATATGCGAAGAAAAGGGAACGTCGAAGAAATTCAATTACGCGCGATATGTGTGCTTCACTGGCAGATTTCCTCGATTAGGAGAAAATATTGCACGTGTATGAAACGCGACATATGCGACACCTTATATAAACGTGACTTTCCACAGAAATATTTAAAAATCCTTTCTATCAAAATATTCAAATTTTTTATATATTTTTCATATAGATGTAAATTAATCGATATTCGCGGTTCCTAACTAAATTCGCACGTTGTACACGCGTTTTTACATATTTCACTATACACCTTTGTATTTATCGTTTACTAAAAAAAAAAAAAAAATACACGACGAAAAAATTATAAAAGTTAATCAATAGGTACTAATCGTAACGACACCCGGTATGCAACGACGCGCCCCGGAGGTCAAGAACACCGCGTTGTTTTATGAACATGATATTTATAGTCGTTGGTGGTTCGTTCCTCATGTCCCACGTTTCGCTCGTCGCGATAAGATAAAAAAGCACCGCACACCGTCGAATTTTAATTCAGCGCCGTGTCGATCGGGATAACCAAGACCGCTGTGATAACGATAAAACGAATACCTTGTAAATCTGCCGATCTTCCTCCGATCGCGATCCAAGACGCAAATGTTCCATCGAGTTTACTGCATCGCGTAAAATCAATATGCAGCGGAGAAATCAAGATTTCAAGGTTATTAGAATTGCTGGATCTGTGCTACTTTTGCTAGATCAGAAGCTAAACCTAATGTAAACCGCGAAAATCCCTAGAAACATATTTTGAATTAGGAGGATTCAATCTCGAGTCGAGTGACAAAAGGTCCCTATAACTGTCCTAGAAAGCTCGAGATCGACGCTACTATAAAAACTGAGACTACTACGATATCATTAGGTTGTCCGGAAAGTTTCTCTCGTTTTATCAGGAAACAATAGATCTTTTCTTTTATATTGTTTTCACGTTTGTACAAAGTTTCATTGTTGTAAAGGACACGTTTGCGAAAGTAACACACTTTCCGGACAGTCTAATATAATTCCTAGACACAATTTAGTTTTACTGGACTAGAATGCAGGTCTATTAGAAACCGCGAAAATTCCTAGACCCGTGGCATCTCGTAGCACACATGGCACGCGTTTCAGGCATCCAATTTCTGAGTGCAAGAATGGATTTACCAAGAGAATTGCATCGGTGGCACGTCGAGGAGGACACGTACTCGAAATGCAACCGACTTACAGATGAAAACAGAATGCAAAGCTACCGAGGAGAGGCCTGTGGTGGTCCTCAGGGATCGATACGAACCGTTGCCCGCTGCTGCACAGAATTGCACGTGCACCAATAGGCGATAGCCCAGTTTCTCCGCTTCCAAAATTCTGGAATCTTAGAACGCGTTCGTTACAACCACCCTAGTTTCAATTTATTCCAATTTCCATAGATTCCGATACCGAACACGTCTGATATTTTAGAGGAAGTCTTCCGTTTTACCTTTACGAGGATTTTTCGATAACCGAACGACGTCTTACGGTAAATTTTTCAACTTGTACGTTATCCATCACGAATAAATAATAACAACGTCGATTTGCGCGTTAATAAACTTCCAAGCTTCTAAATCAAGAAGAATCGTTGCTAAATTTAGGATTTGAACGGTTCGGATGAGAATATTGCACGACGTCTCTAGAATCTTTTTGTTGATTTCTGAAATTATGACGTTTGTACCAGTTGGAATGCTGAGGCAGAAAATGAAGGTTTTAACAAGTCCAATACTAAGCAATTACAAACGAGTATTTTCATTTGCCAAGAATTTTCTAGCAATGGATTGGAAGGTTTCCTTCTTCAGGTTAGGAGTTTGGTTGACTGATGTGACAGTGTTGGATGAAACTGATACGATCTTTTCGTTCATTTTCGCAATTATATCGCTTGCAACTGGATCGAAACTAACATTAATTAATTCTCTATTGATTTAATACGTTTAAATCGTTTTAACGTCATAGAATCGAGCGCACGAATAAACAGTTTTAGAGGACTAGCAATTAGTCTTGTTTGTTGTACGCTCGGCAGGCAGTTTCTCGGTTTCGGCGTGCAATTTGTCAAGAATCGAGCAGATTACACGGTGCGGATGGAGTTAGGCGGATAGCCACGACAATTTTCAAAACGAATGATTTACCGCGGCTTTCCAACTCAAATATAATGAAAACTGCTCGTTGGAAATTCGCGTTACCAACTTCGAAATCTCGTATCGATAATGATTTAGATCGCTCTGCCTACGTTCGAGCCTTATTTCCATTTCGTTATCTTGCCAATTGAAACGATAAATGAAATTTAGGATTCTCTGAATTTTATAAAGTGCATTATTATTGTTGTCGTTATTGCCACAGGCTTTCATTTCTATTTTTATCTCCAGTAATTAACGTCACGTTGTTCTACGTAAAAGTACGTTATCCTACTTCTCTAGTTACCAGGCAAATTGTCCTAATTCTCATTGAACTCTGTTCGAAATAGTCGAGTCTTTTCGCATCCTCCTCGGTGTTTCCTAATTTGCCTGCCGTTTTTAGTTTTGTGTATATTTTTCCTCGAGCTTATTACACGTACGAACAAAGGAATTGTTGCGTGCATAAATCGTAAGGTGGAAAATATATTTTAATACATTAGCCTAAGACCGAAAGCCCACAAACCATGTCGCCGCTGTCGATGGCTTCGGTGCCTGAGAAAACTAAAAAGACCACTTCGTGTCGTGATGACCACTTTGACATTTTTGATTTCGATTAATCCTGCCTTCTCACATATTCCGCATAGTTCTTCTTCGCTCATGTATCGTCGCATTGACTCTGCTGATATTCCACAGTTTTCTTCCTATCTGTCCTATTCGCGCTTCTTCTTCCAATTTAATCGGAAGACTCGTTTCTTCCAATAAGATATAGCCTTCTCTGTTTACTCCATTTAGCTCTTTTAACTCTTTGTACTCGAAACGCGTCATTTCTTCAAATGCATTTGCCTGTTCTTTTAATCGCAACAAAGATAAGAATGCCAGTTTCGCAACAACTGTAGCTACGCGATGAAAATTGTAAAATTCGGTGTAGCAGCGCAATAGCGAGAAATCGATCGGACGATCGCGCAAAAATAGGACACGTATAATCATTTTTTCCCGCAGGAGTGAGAAAGGTCGCGCTTGCCAACCGGCCGGCATTCATTATCGTTGATTTGCATCCGCGAACGGCGAACTACGCGGAAGAAATCGCGGTTGCCATTGTTATCGTTACGTCATCGCGACGCTTCACCAACGTTTCCCGACTTGCTCCATCTAACCGTTTAACGCGTTCACTGCCACGCCAGTTTTACGTATTTTCATATATTTCTGTAACGTTTGATCTTCGCACAATTTTACCTCGTATTCGCGCTAAATCATTCGCATCGTTGGATATTTTTCAAATCAACCGACACTCTTGACGAATGACTGCGATAAATCTTACGACGAATAATTGATGCGTCTTTAACACTAGAACTACCGATAGTTCGCGCAAAACTGTTTCTATCAAAATCAGTGAAAATGACTGGTCTTTTAAGAAAACGCCCATTAATAGAATATTTGTATATTTATCGATTTATTACTTTCTCACAGAAGCAATTCCGTGTTGTGTAGTACATTTTTGATATTATTCATCCACCTGGGATCCCTAAACGAGGCTTGACGAATCTATAAAATCGTAGAACCAGTCATTCTCACTGCTGTGCTATTTCTAGCCTTGGCATCTAGCGCTCGAGCGATCGATCTAGAATTTTCCTGATATCTGGAAACTGGTTAATTGGGCTTCGTTAAACAGATCGCAGCACCCTTTTGTCAAGTGCCAGTCGTTTTCACTGGTGTTGGTATAAGTAGCCTCGATAGAAAATTATTTTCTGTTCGAATACGTAAGAAAGAAAATAAAATTCGTTATATTATTCTTTTAGTCATCCTTGCAAACGTCCTTACATCATCGTGGAAGAAAGTATAAGTATGGTAGTTCTAACGTTAAACGACGAAGTTTGCTCTTCGTAATCAGATCATTTCGAATTTCATTGAAGTATTAGAAAAGAAATGCGTCGAATCGTCTACGATCGACGTGCACTTTAATGTGCAATTTTAAGAAAGAAATGTTAAGTAAGAAGAATTTGAAGAATTGAAAAGTAATTTTAAGAAAGAGATGGTTAATAAACGTATTACGCTCTTACGCGTTACGTGTACTTTGATTCTCTCGTCGTGTAAGTTTCAATAACCATATAAAATTCTTCCCTCGCTAATCTCGTTTCTTTTTTACCCACTTAGCGCATTAACGAGAGCATTCGTTCCATTGCGTTGGCAATCTAATGACAAAAGCCGCAATCACTTAGTTGCCAGCCCGATGATTCACCAAAATTTCCAGATTTATTGTATTATTGTATTACTGTATTGTGTGACGTATATGTATTATTCGTACTAAATACGATTGAAAATTGAGAAGAATCACAAAGACGCGATTCTAAACGATTCCAAAGAAATTCAGATGTATCAAGAGTATTAACGTTAAAATTATTCAGAGTTTCAAACGTCGTTCGTACTACAAATGAGAGAAAAGAAGATAAAAAAGAAGTGAGAAATTAAATTAAAGGGAAATATGAGAGAGAGAGAGAGAGACGAAACGAGATAAAATCCAGAGGAAAAACACATGTTCCATCTCGGTCTTCGCAGATGATTATCGTCTTTGTCCACGTGTTACCGGCATGATTAGTGTCATGGTTACAAGCTAGTTCTGGATTCTTTTGTCCTGGCCGTGTGTAAACTTCGAGTCTTCCCTCTACCGTCGCCACGCTTATTTCTCGGTTATTTTTAACGCTTTCCTTAAGCAACTTGCAACCTATCCTTTGTCTCACGGTTCCATTGTCCCGGCGATCATTGTGCCGCGTGCCTATATCCATCGTGTCGGTAGATCGGCGAGTTACAAGCTCCCGTCACACGCTTTTCACCGTATCGTTTCCATTATTCTCTCACGTTCGTTACGACATCCTGATTGTCATTGTTGTGTCCAACCACTTTCCACTTTCCCTTTGTTTTAACATGGCGCGCGGCGATTAGCCTGTTAACTAACGAAGACGAGTTTTCTTTCCTCGCTCGTACTATCGATCTATCGGACACGATAAGTTCTTCGTTTAGAATTCTTTCTGTTTTTTAATTCCAATTCCAATTCCTTCGAACTCGATTCAACCAGAATTCTAGTTTTTATTCTCCGCCTGTATTATCGAACGTAGTTTATGATTTTTGCTACGTCGTCTCAAACCTCAACTATCATTCTCCATTGATTGTAATCCATACAGCTTGTCGATGTAGATCACAAGGCTGTGGAGAAGTTTTAGAAACCGAAAGGAACTAGATTCCTAATTTGGACGAAGATCAAGATTGCTGTGTTGTCGTTAAAAACATACCGATTCGGATTCGCATGGATCAAAACGATCCAACGGAAATTGATTTATAGATCTCGAATAGGAAATAGAACCCAGGCACAAGATTCAGCTTCTCTACATTATAACGAGTCCTGTATTCCAGTTGCTTTCTATACTTTTTATATCGCGTATGTTGTGTGCATTTGAAATTTCCACAGATCCGATACGACGAATTTTTAATTAGTTTAAACTGATCGTATTCGTAAGAAAATTCTGGCCTATATTTGGTACAAAAATTAGGCGAAATTCTCGCCATATCTCGGTGATGTTTCGCCGGTCGATTAAAGGAAATCGATCGAAATTCCTATTTCCGTGGCAGTAGTCCTCGGAATGGTTCGCCTAATTATACGATGGCCGCGTCGTTCTATTCGCCAACAGGTCGGCTAGTAACCTTCGACTTGGATCGGAAAAGCTAGGCCTAGGCCAAGTGCCGGCTACCAACGAGCGCACAGAGTTCCCGCGAGCTTCGAAGCTTCCGCCGCGCCTCCTGTGGCGAGACAAATCGGGAACTTGACCTATAAAAGCTCCACGATGAACCGCGGCTCGTGATGCACGCGAGAATTCAGCCACCGAGTTTCACACTCGATAGAGGTTCCGTGCGTTTCAGCCTGTGCAATATCATCGTTTCTTGTGTATTTTAAGATTACTATAAGGATAGCTATCGATTATTGTGGTTAGATACCTTGGAACTTTCGTGTAAAACCGTCGAGGCAATTTATATCTCGGCATTAAGATCATTTTTCTGGAATTTTGCATCGGGGTATTTGTTATAACTTTGGAAGATTTTCCTATTTCTGTATATTGATGTTCGATTTAAAAATACCTCAGGGTATTTGTTATAATTATAAGAGTCTCTTTTACTCTGATATTTTGACGTTCAACCTAAAAGTATCTCGGAGTATTTATTATGATTTTGAAAGATCTTCATCTTTGCATATTTCCATGTCCGTTTTTTAAAAATACCTCAGAGTATTTGTTATAATTATAAGAGACTCTTTTACTCTGATATTTTGACGTTCAATCTAAAAGTATCTCGGAGTATTTATTATGATTTTGAAAGATTTTTATCTCTGCATATTTCCATGTCCAATTTAAAAATACCCCGGGGTATTTGTTATAATTATAGGAGTCTCTTTTACTCTGATATTTTGACGTTCAATCTAAAAGTATCTCGGAGTATTTATTATGATTTTGAAAGATTTTTATCTCTGCATATTTCCATGTCCAATTTAAAAATACCCCGGGGTATTTGTTATAATTATAGGAGTCTCTTTTACTCTGATATTTTGATGTTCAACCTAAAAGTATCTCGGAGTATTTATTATGATTTTGAAAGATCTTCATCTTTGCATATTTCCATGTCCGTTTTTTAAAAATACCTCAGGGTATTTGTTATAATTATAAGAGTCTCTTTTACTCTGATATTTTGACGTTCAACCTAAAAGTATCTCAGAGTATTTATTATGAGTTTGAAAGATCTTCATCTTTGCATATTTCCATGTCCGTTTTTTAAAAATACCTCAGGGTATTTGTTATAATTATAGGAGTCTCTTTTACTCCAATATTTTGACGTTCAACCTAAAAGTATCTCAGAGTATTTATTATGAGTTTGAAAGATCTTCATCTTTGCATATTTCCATGTCCGTTTTTTAAAAATACCTCAGGGTATTTGTTATAATTATAGGAGTCTCTTTTACTCTGATATTTTGACGTTCAACCTAAAAGTATCTCGGAGTATTTATTATGATTTTGAAAGATCTTCATCTTTGCATACTTCCATGTCCGTTTTTTAAAAATTCCTCAGGGTATTTGTTATAATTATAAGAGTCTCTTTTACTTCGATATTTTGGGGTTCAATCTAAAAGTATCTCGGAGTATTTATTATGATTTTGAAAGATCTTCATCTTTGCATATTTCCATGTCCAATTTAAAAATACCCCGGGGTATTTGTTATAATCATGGGAGTCTCTTTTATTCCGATATTTTGATGTTCAATCTAAAAGTGCCTTAGGCTATTTATTATAATTATAGAGGTCTCTTTTATTCCGATATCTTGATGTTGAATTTGAAAGTACCTTAGGCTCTTTATTACAATTTTGAAAGATTTGTTCTATTTGACATTAAATTTAAGTGTTACGATATGTATCGTAATAAATACAAGAGCAACGCAATTTATTTTTTAGTGAATATAAATCGTTGGAAATTTAAATATCGTATTATAAAAACTAAATATAGGAAATATAGGAAATATTCTAAAAAGAACGCAAAATATTGACCCGTTGAAGGTTTTCTGCTGCGAACTTTGCGATAAAGCGTTCTTCGAGGTGGTCGAGCAAAAAGCAAGTTTGAAAACTCTGAAATTAATTTGACGTTACGACGCGCCCTTCGTTACCGCGATATAGACCTGCTGAGCACTTGGAATTCATTTTCATCCTAGCAAGATTGTTATTAATTGTCGAAGTTGCAGAGTTTTCGTTTCGAACTAACATCCTTCAACGAAATTTCGTATAATTACAATTTACAGTGTTAGGACAATTTATTAAGAAATGATTGGGGTAACAAAGAAGGAGAACGAAAATTTGCTCAAATTATAAATGGATTTTATAATTTCTACGGAAATTTGTTCGTTCAACGCCCTCCGCTATGAAATCAATTTCCTCTTCCAATATTCTAACTTCCTTAAGATGTAATCGAATTCGTTCCACTCAACTTTCTTTTATGTTTTAAGTGTCTGATTCCTGAGATTTGCTCTTTCCAAATGAATTCGATTAACAGAAAAATCGCTTGAAATTGTGTTTTTTCTTAAGTAAAATAACGAAGATATCACGATCGAGACTTTCTTAATTTCTTTCCAATTTTAAAAATCCCTTTCTTATATATATATATATATATATATATATATATATATAAAAAATACTGCTCGAATAGAGTTTTAATCCTCGAACCTGGAAATGTGGAAATCCGGTGCAACAAAACGCTAAAATTTCTTACACAAGCAACTATGGTCCTTGGACCTCAATCGCAAAAATTTCACCAAAAATACCAACAAAAATAATCTTCTCTTTCGATGAGATATAAATTACCTTTTAATTTAATCATCCTAAATTCTTTCACAGCCACGAGAATTGTTCCTTCGACCCTCTACGTATTCGCGATTGTCTTCTTTTTCCATGAGAAATGGTAAACGTTTGGGCTACAACGTGTATGATAAACACCGATTGCGAATCAAAATGCAATTTTAGTCGGCTAAAATTTGATTGTGTAGCGGCGCAGTGGCGCTTTGACAACCGGTGATATCGACCGCCCCCGAAATGTGTCCAGGCCACCCCCACTCCGTGCCCCGTGACGCCGATTAACTACCCCCTTGGTCGAGCATCCCCGATATTACTACTTCGGCCTTAAACCGACGTCTCTTTTCTTTTTTTTTCGCCACCCGGAAGAAGATTACCCGGCCTTTCTCATTGAAACTTCGAAGGATGCAACGAGGTGGTAATTTCTTCGCGAGGATCGAACGGGATTACGGAGAAATTGAATGGACTTGGTTGAGAATGTTGCAGAATAGCAATTTTTTAAACGAGTTTGAAGGAATTTCTGGGAATAATTTAGAATTTACTGTAACGGTTTCCTTTTTGAAGAACAGGTAAAGACAAGTTGCGGTGGTTTTTAAGAGAAGCTTGAAAATTCAATTGAGAATGTCGCGGAATAGGAATTTTTCCAAGTTTCCACGAACTTTCGGGACTAATTTTAAATTTACTCCGATGGTTTTTTTTTTTTTTTTTTTTTAAGAAAAAGTAGAGACAAATTGGGATGGTTTTTGCTAGGAAGGATTGAAAAGTAGGTTGAGAACGTTATAAGATCCAAACTTTTGCGACCAAGTTCGAAGAAAAAGCAAAGATAAATTGGCAGTCGTAGTGGTAGTTTTTGAACATCGGCTGAAAAATAGCTTCGAAGTAGAATTTTCGTAAGTAGACGAAGAAAAGTAGGAATAATTTACCGATGTCTGTTTCCCAAGAAGAAATAAAAATAAATTGAGCTAGTTTTTCAAGACATCGAAACAACATTTATCGCTATATAGCTTCGCTTCGTCGATGCGATAGAATCTTCCGTAGAAGTAACAAAAAAAAAAAAAAAAAATTTGCTCAGCTCACTGTATTATTCAAATTTCATCCAATTGGAATTCCTCCTACCAAAGCATTTATTTTCTACTCAATTTCGCCACATATTCCAGTTTCCTTGAACGAGACAGTAGAAATTCGGATGTATCGTCATTGAGAATGGTAGTTTCTTCCGTTCCATCTGCCAGCGTAGTCACGTTTCCTCGATTTCGTGGCCGGCAGGGCGTTAAAGGGGAGCAGCCAGCCCTTATCAGCGATGCATTCGAATGCAGCGAGCTCGAAGAAGCGAACTCCAGTCCAGCCTCTTGCCAGCCTGGGAAATATCCACCGACTCTCGTCGACTGTTCCAGGTTCAACGAATCGACCAACACGGCAAACCACTAGCCATTATGCAAATCGTACATTCTGACGAAAGTTGCGCGGCGCTCCCTATATCCAGTAGGATCACGTTGAAGACGATGTTGTACCGATGAACTTGCTTGCATATTCTTTAAAAAGTGGTTTTCCGTTAGTCGAGTATGTGTTTTATATTCTCCGATGTAAATAAGCTCCGCATCGTGATTTAAGGATTTCCAGACGAGATCGATTTTTGGGACGAAGACGTTGTTTAATCAGGAAGCCATTTATCCTATTTATTCGTTTTTCATTTATAAAACAGTAGAATGGTAATTAGAAAAAGACGATGTTAATTTCGATGTTAGTCCCTGGATTTATAGGAACTTGCATTTTTACAGGAAAAGCCAGCAGAGTCTCGTCCCTTCGTTGACTGCAACGAATATTCATTCGCGTACGCTTAGCCAAACGTTCGAGTTGCAACATGTTAGCGTGCAGTATTCAAAAGCGTGTAAATATTAACGTACAGCATTTAATAGCGCTCACACGTACAATAATCACAGAGCGCTCGACCATCACGTAAGTAATCCTCTAAAACGTTTTCAGCCGACTAATCTGCAAATTCCACCGCATCCTACGAATATTCGCATCGTTCACCGTATAAGCATTCAAATATGAGCGCGCATCAGCCAAACATCGCGAAACTGGATAAAGCAATTTCTACCACGAAGCTAGTATCAAACGCGTTCGTATGCTTGCGTATATGGGGACACGGCGTTCAAAAGCGCTGAAATATTAATTCATAGAATTTAACAGCACTTAAACACGATCGCGCGACGCTGGTCGATCGCAAACCGCTTAAAACGATTTCGCTTCGCTAACGTGCAAATTTCATTACTTCCGACGAATATTCACACGTACGTAATTCACTGTATAAGCTCCGAAACATCGACGCGTACCATTCGAAAGGCCGCAAACATCGATATACAGGAGCCAAAGGAAGCCAAAAGCGCTTAAACATTCTCGAACCAGTTGAAACAGCTTGTGCGGATAGATGGGTAAGTTTGTCCCTTGGTAGGAATATTCACGCGCAATTAACCAAACGTTTGAGCTTCCAGCACCAAAACTCGTAGCAATTATTTCGTAGGATGCGATGTTTGCCCGGCGCGTTAGCGCGCGCTTCCTTCGTTCGTGGAAACCGAATCGAACCGGGTGAAGTCAACGCAAGCAAATACCGTCAGCCCTTCCTTCTGCGTCGCCATTCGGCCTTCATTTGCATCCTAATGTTCGCGAACAGTCGTCAAGTGCCTCGCAATCCAAACCGTTTGCCTTTCCTTTTGGCGGCGAGCTGTTTCGCGAGGCCACTCGCCTGGAAAAATTCCTCGCGGAAAATGTCTCGTCCCCCTTTTCCCCGACCTCGCTTGCAACCAGTTTCTGGTGTCGTTTCCAAGGTGAATCAGGCACCCGAAAGATAATTTTGTTTCTTACGGACGGTTGATTCCCGGGGTTGCGGAGTAGATTTTCGGGTCGTTTGTGGTTTACGATGGTTGTTGTGAATTACGTGGGTGGCCGATTTGAGAGAGATTTTTCTGGAAATTGGAGTTTTTTTATTCCGCCGAACAGAGATATCTGTCGAGAATTTTATCGGCGAAATTTTATTTGCATTACACGAATACACTCCAAAAGATGTATATCAAATAATACACGTGCTTTTTTTTTTTTTAATGAAAGTTACGTGCGTTTCGGTAAATTGTTTTTCATTCGGATTCAATTTAATTGGAAATTTAGTTTATTGGACATTTTTCCACCGAACGTTTCTCGATTATGCGTGTGTTTTAAAGGAGCCACCGTTACCTTTCAACCAGATAAAACTCGTTTTTAAATTGTTCCTTTAATTAGCTGTACTGGAGGAAAAGGACGAGGAAAAATAGCTTTTCGAAAGTGAATCTTCCATCGATATTTTAGAGGCTCGATGCCGATTATCCACGAGGCAGTAGAATACCACCGTGTCGCGTCAGACAGTTCATCCCGAATCTACCGATGGCGCCACACGATACAATTACCGACATCGGATTTTAGATAACGCGCGCAGGATTCTGAAATCGCAAGACTATCCCGAGACGAAGTTTTTCTCAGGAAAACGAAGATACCTTCTCATAAAATTGGAAATTATCAAAAACTCTATATATACGATATTACAGTGAAATTTTTTCAATAATTTATCTCAATGATAATTTTCCATCGACAACGAAGATTTAAATTCTACTTTGAACAGAGATCTTTTATTTTCTGATCTTCGAAGTAATCGATATTCTGGCATTTTTAAAAAGAATGCCATTAACGCTTTGCAAGTTCTATTTAATTCCCATCCCTAGCAATCAACGGTTGCAAATTTTTCCCGATAGACTGGAACGTCCTAAGAAAGTTCTTGCATGAATTATACATTGGTTGGCAAACTTTCAGAACAGTCGGCTAATCGCACTTCGTATTACCTTGGTCCCTCCATCGCGCGATTATGACACGTTTCGTATTTTTTTCTTGCTCGCGTGCCGCCCGTAAAGTTTCGCATAATTCGTCGGACGAGGATAAGAAATACAGGCGAATGTTATTTTTGTGCGCGTTTTGTTATTTCGAAAAACGGGTCAATCTTTTGCCTAATTTACGTCCATGCGTATTACCGTTCAAAAGCTACGTTGCAAAATATCGGGCGCAGTTCTCGCGACAAGGCTGTGCCCCACATACCGAGTTTTTCCACACGAATTTAGAATTGTTCTACGAGACGCGTAATTATAGAACTTTTATCTCGACCATTCGTTAGTTTTTATTTCCACGAATTTCTTGGAATTTCTCCTTCCCAGCGTTTTGTTACACTTGCTTTATCTATTTGTCGTTTCTCAAAAATTGAAACGTTCCTACTCCAGCACTTTTCTCTCTATTTTTCCAAGATTTACACGGTTACAATAATCGTAGAATTGGTTTGCAAATGATCGCAGTTAATCAAAGATACTGCGATATCACTGTCCATGGTATTTCATGCATAGAAATTGGAAAATACAGAGTTCAGAGGCTGAAATGTCACGTTCATTCGTGTCGTTCGGTAGAGCAACCATAATTTCTTTCTATTTTTACGAACTGTCGCTATAATTCAGTTTTTACGAGACAGGATCGGCGATATTTCTTACTTAAATACCAATCTTTTCCTGAAATCTATATATTTTTTAAATTCATATTTCTAAAAAAAAAAAAAAACAAAAATAAAAACAGGAATTCCTAACACTCAGCTTGGAGGAATTGCCTTGAAGAAAAAAAAAATAAAACTATCTGTCATTGTCTCGACCACACTTTTTACGCAAACGTACAAAGCACCTGCTAGCGTCGTTGCGAAAACACTTTGTGTTTTACTCAATATTTACAAGTACTTAGGAAACGTTTCTCCTTAATAGCTTTCGGTATCAACAGCGAAAAAGAAATTCTCCGATTAAACAGTTCGTTCGAGACCATGATGGTTCTGTTTTTCGGACTTTCCGTCGACCTGTTTTTACAATCCCAACGAAACCGTTACCATCGCTTAATGGTTCGTTTAATTAATCGCATTCTCCTGTGAAAAGTTCCATGGCACGTTCCTTTTTCGCCGCTTATTTTTCGCTACCGCTAGACAGTAATTTCGTTTGTTAGAGGAAATTCTTGTTAAACGGGTGGATCATTTGCGATCCCAAATATAAAATAGAAATAGCAGAGTAAATGGACGAGGGGAAAAGAAAATTCAGACGTTAAAGTTTCTCCGAACGTGCGTAGAAAATCTTTTAAAAGATCCCTTAAGAAATCCATGAAACGAACATTTCTCTTGCTTGGAAAAGGAATTTGCACGAAACGATGAAAACTTTGCGGTTAAATAGCTTGCGTAATTAATAAGTGGCTACCGTTTATGACGATATGGTACAAGTAGATGGGAAAATTCTTCAAAGCGTGCTTAAAGACAGCCGTATGCCGATGGTAAAACATCAAAATGTTAAATTCAAATCTAACAGCTATCGTTAATAATCCCGTACCATAGAAATTTTACAATCTTAAAACGTCCACGTACGAGAAGACGCGCTCCGTTTGTACACTTTTGTACTATATTCGAAATTGCAATTACGATATCGCACGGAAAACAGATGCAATAAATAAAGTTACGTACATACCGTAATTACTAAAAATCCAACATTATTGTTATCGACGCATAAAATTTCTGCAAAGAAGATTTTTAAGGAAGCAGCTGTTCATCGATGCAAAATGTCAAAGTACAAAATCGTAGAAATTGCCGTAATTACTACAGATGCAACATTATAGCCGATATAGTTAGGCTAATACTTAGGCCAATAGATGGCAAAGAGTCGGCGGAAAAAATCTCTTTTCCATGTCCCAAAAATTCGTGGAAGAATGAGCTTTGAGAAAAGGCTTCTGTCTCGTTGTACGGTTGAAATACCAAAATACAACATCGTAAAGAAACGTGAAGAATGTGGGAAAAGGAAGGTCGATAGTCACGAGGGGCCATTTTGTTTGCGGAGATCGCGAACGTGACCAGCCGGCTGTTTCGCGTTATGTTTAGAATCGCCTTGATCGTCATCAGGTCGCCGATTATTTATCGTAAACAAGAAATTCTGCGCCGCGACGTATAAATCGTGGGTGCGCCCAGGGGCCAATTATAATGGCCCGTATTTCGGGAACCGTGGTGGCCAACTTCTGGTGGCTATCTCGGCTTTTTCTACTTGCCAGCCACGTGTCTGACGCAACGCGAATCGTAACCTGTTATAATCTGGCCGCAGGACGCTCGCCAACTGGATCGCTATTAGTATAACGAAAAAGGAAAGGACCATCTGGCTACACGGCTTCCGGCTATCAAACCGTTGACATTTCGAACCGACTAATTTTTTAAATAGAAGAGATATTTAGGGATCAGATGTTCTAAATTTATTTCACAAATTTCTTATTTCTTTCGTTTGCTAATTTTCGTTGCTCTCGGAGTCAAATTTCCGGCGATCGAAATTCGCAACTTGGAAACGGGAACGTTTTTAATTTATACCAAAAAGAAAAGAAAAGAAAGAACGTATTTAAGGCGGAAATATTTCTTCACTCGCTTGAAACGTATTCCTTCCCCGGATATATTTCGCGGACTTTTAATTTGGCAACATACAGCGCTGCTCGAATGTTTAAGTTCGAATTTCCCTGATTTTGTTCTATCTAAAGTTGATATATCGAAGGCTATATAACACGAGCTGATACGGAGTTTGATCGAATTCTCAGTTGACACGTTTTCGTGTTGTTGAACTCGGAATGCGAATGAAAAGTCGTAAATTTGAAAAAAGTTCTTTCGCGATATTTTACCTCGAACTTAGTACACGAATTTTCTATCAACACTGTTCTTTAACGCAAGACGTAGTTAATATTCTGATGAGTAATAAATCTATTAAAACAAAGTCTATTATTAAACAACCCATAAATCACGCACCTACACATAAATGTACGTAGTGAAGACGCAGTCAGAGAGTGGACGAAACGATTTTTAGTCGCCATTTCTACCCTGACTTGGCTTCGGCTATTGAATGGTTGGCGTGGAATATTCCTTCGTCTCGAACATCCAAAATTCTTTGACTATTCTAAAATTATTTTCCACAATTGGACGATCGCCGTTACGAGTCCTCCGGTGTTCCAGAACGTCGCAATGTATCGT
Organism: Bombus haemorrhoidalis; assembly: GCA_014825975.1. Lineage (NCBI taxonomy): Eukaryota > Metazoa > Arthropoda > Insecta > Hymenoptera > Apidae > Bombus > Bombus haemorrhoidalis. The sequence goes on along the minus strand of CM026176.1, from coordinate 1,408,425 downwards.
TTCCAGCACAGCGAATGGAATGATTTCGAAAACTACGAGCTTTCGATAGGAAAGCTAGCTTCTATTAAAATTCCAATTTATCCTTTGTATCTAAGTACAATTTTTACTCGCTCTATGTATTATATCGTAATAACGCTTCTAATAATCTTTTTGTGAAAGAAAAAATTTCATAGCAAACTTTCCACCTGTTTTTTCCACGTACAATTACTTTCTTTACGATCGCGCTCTAACTTCCAGTGTATCTAAATCTTTCGTCTAGATCTAATTTAAAAAATCTTTTTATCCGAGAGAAAAAATGTTATTCTAACTTTTCCACTTGTACTTTAATTTATATATTTAGTTGCAATTTTAGCGATATATCGAGATAAAAATCATCGGGAAACAGATTGAATAGCACGAGAAACGATTTGTTAAATCACTATCCCTGGCACACGCTTTACCAGGGATTAATCGCCACTTGTCACGATATTGGCGTATATTTTGTAAACGTTTCGTTCTCTTTTCATCGAGCAACACGTGTCTGTAGAGGTAAAAGCGCGAAGATCACGACGTTTGGACGTTTGAATCGTCCCACATGCCGTTCATCGCCATATCTCGCCACGTGTTCGATCGATCATGCGTACGGAAGGACAGTTGAAACAATTATGCGACAGTCACACTGCATTCCTGCCAAATAAAATATCTAACGACGACAATTTCCCTCCGTCATTTCCATTTCCGGCTTTAGGAATTTCGATGACGATAAGTTTCCAAATTTCGACGAATTCTCGTGCGCTCTTCGTACCTTCTACGGAAACTTTCTTCCGTGCAGCTGTAAATTTAATTTCGTTCATTATTTAATGTAGTGTAAATATAATTCTCGAGGATGCTGAACGTTTTCTGTGGTTTTGCGTTTGAGAAATTGAAGTATTTGTGATTTTATATTTATACGAATTTTGCACATTTCTCTAACATCTCGCGACTCCTTAAACATTTCTCTCTTTAATATAGCTTCGTTAATTTTCCTAATCACTATAATTTAATTGGTTCGCTCCAAATTCAGCGTGCTTTAAAATTGATCGACGAAAGGTCCGTAAATCGCAGGAGTAAAATTTCGAGAACAAACGAACGGAACAAACAAATAGAACTACTGTTCTCATCTTAAGTTACTTCAAGTTAATTTAAGTTTGGGATAAACTGTTCCGCTCATGTTCGATTCGAAGTGGCTTTGGAATTTGCTTGCGTCGCCTTGGAAATTTCGGAGACGCGTGGAAGAAAAATTGGTCCTGGTGACGTTGGTACGAGTGATAAATTGGGCCTCGGTGATGTTTGGCCGTGCCAACGACTGTATAAAAAATGTCACGTCGCGAATTTTTTGTCAGTGGTGGTCAATTCCGTTACTTGGACCACGAGGCGATTTAATATCCTCGATTCCCTCGAAATTCGATCGATCTTTCTGTTCGTTTGACACGGCGCTGGTGCTATCGTTTATTTCATTTTGAAACTTTCGTCCGAAATTTTCATTTGAAAGCGAAAATCGTACGCGCGAGAACTTGAGCATAGCCGAGAAAAAAGATTGAGAATGCAGGAGGAGAGATTTTGATTCGGCACCTATGGTTCTGAAAATGATGGAACGTCGTGGTGAATTCGAACGGAGGATTCCTCGTTTTCTCGCGATTTTCACAATTTCCCACGGCGAGGACCACATCCTCGAACAAACGACGTTCGTACGCGAGAAAAGCGACGCTGTTGAAAATAATCCGACTCGCTCTAAAAATACAATTCAGTCTTGTGCGGCGCGTCGCGAAGTTCGGATGCTTATCTGTCGTATGTGTTCGGTGTTCCTGCGGTGATTTCCGGCGCTGATAAGCAAATGTAAGACGTCAGAAGTCGTGATCGTTGCTGTGAAGCCTGTGTTTCTTTATTTCGGTTCGCGAGTCTACTGAAGGATGTCGATTAATGTTTTCAGTTCAGTGTAGCATCGCGACGTTTTGTAGTGTTGAGTGTTAGTTGGTGAATCGTTAAGCGAAGGATCCGTAAGATCTTTCCGTTTTGTGGAAATTTCACTTCGGTGTCAAATTCCAATTCAATTATTTCTATAGCTACGAATCCTATCAAACACGTCAAAAGCCAATTATACGGAGAAACGGATTTCCCATTTGTCTGATCCTCTAAATAATCTCCTAAATCCTTGTTCGTTAAATCTCCTACATGGTATAATTTAAACGCCATAAAGAAATTCATTGAAATCTCTATATATTCCACTCACTAACTCGATTAATTTGCGAAAAATCAATTGCAAAGCTTGTCAAACGCAACAGAACTGAAATTCTAAAAACTCGTACCAATCGTAATTCGCCGCTTTAAATCCGCAAATCCCTCGACCTCTATTTATTAAAGCTTCTACCTTAAACGATAGATTGTACTTTTGAAAAATTCACTGAAATTTACGAACACGCGATCCATCTTCCTCGCTGTTTATCGAAGAATCGACTCCAAACTCTGTCAAACACATCGAATCCGAAATTTCATCGTCCTCGACTCTTTCATCCCTATTTTCCCACGATATCAACTGAGACCCCCTACGTTTCAAGAATCGAACCTCGTCAAACCTCGTCAAACCTCGTCAAACCTCGTCAAACCTTGTCAAACCTGGTCAAACACTGGTCCGGTAGCATCTAGTAGGTCGTAAGACCTCGCTATGAAGAATCTGCAGAAAATAGCGGCCGAATGGATCCTTCTCGAAGCTACGAGATCTTAAAGGACCAATTGGAGGATTCGTGGAGGACAAACGTTAGGATGGAAAGGCTGAGTATCGCCGAATCGTTGCGCAGGAAAGATAAGAGAAGGCGCAGGGGTTGGACGGTGGTTGTTGGCAACGAAATACGGTGAGTGGAGAATAAATCAGCGTTGTTGCAGCTTTTCTCAGGCGTTTCGTATCAAGATCAGGGAACTGTTCTCCGGAGAGTTGAACAGCTACTTCCGTGCTTCGCAATTGCCGCGCTGATGTCTTTATTACGAACAGCTAAGAAATTATTGCGTTCGTGTTAGGGATACTGATACGAAGCCAAGAAAACTTTAGATCGTTGTTTCTGCGCCTCTGTTTGCGTTTTTGTCGTGTGACGAGTTGCTTTTATCACGTTTGTCACGCACCAGATCGCATTATCCTTCGACTGAAAAATTGCCTGAAATCGAAAAGAATCGACAAATCTTCGATGTTTTGTTGTACACTTTGATATACTGTACCTATTATTTTCTGCTCGCAACAGCATTGACAACTGCTATTATCTGATCTATTCGTCTTGAATCAATTGTGAAACAGTAAGAATACGTCGCGCGAGATAATATTCCTGATAATAATCCTGAAACGTAGCCGATAGCGTTACAGAAATTCCGAAGAGATCACAGAATTGCAAAGTAGAGAAGGAAAGTTTGCGAAGCGGGAAACCGCGTGTTTTCCAAGTAGCAAGTCCCGCGAATAAGAATTTGGTCCCGACGTTGTATTTTGTGCGAGCAAGTTAGGATTAAATTTTAACGAATTTGATCACGACAGTCTCCTCGATAGTCTTGCGCTCTGTAAAATTGATCTGCAGATTCCTATTGCACGAACGTCGGTAACGCGATTTCCAGCCCACCAGTTGGTTGGTAAATTTTGACTCGGACGGCGGTGCCACCTTCGGCTGTGTTTCGAAAGCTCCCTGGACTTTACGAAACTCGTAGATCGATATCACGCTTGATAATCCGCCATCTTTCTGAAATTCCATCCTCTACTTCCTCAAAACCAAGCCAAAAATCTCTCAAAATTGTCCCATCTCACGTATCGCGTCACTCGACGTTCTTCTCTAATTTAAAGAAATTTCGTGGAATTTCGAAGAATTATCCAAAGACGATATCCTTTTTTCACTTTTCACAGACTATGCGCTCCTTGCTTTTACACATTTGGTAATTGAAGCTCGTCCTACTTAACCACAGACGATTCCAAACGATTGTATTTATAGGTAGAAAGAAAAATCATGCGAACGTGAACTATATGAATAAGCTAACCGAGTAATTATAGATTTCTGCAGACGCAGCGAAACCAGCACTGTAATTATAGACAAACTAGGAATCATAATTGTACCGATAAATAAGCCAGCAATTACATAACTACGGTTATAAATAAACTTCAATTCGTTACAAGTATCTATAGGCATACTAGGAATTTTAGGTACACAGATTTCTCTCTCTCTCTCTATATATATATATATAGCAATATGTATAATATGTTTACGTATACTAAAAGCAGCACCGTAATCACCGATAAATTAGAATCTATAATTCTACCGATAAATGAAACCGGCACTGCAAACTACGTAACTGCGATTGCGAATAAACTTCAAACAAGCAAAATGACATTAGACATATTGGAAATTTTAGCTGTCTGTCTAATTGTAATTACGAATAAGTCAAATAATTATACAATAGTTGGCATGGCTGTGCTAAGAGGTATAACCGTCATATAAGTTAGAAACCATAATTACATATAAACGGCAAATTATAACAGCTGACTGTGGCTAATCTAGAAACTATATATTGGTGATTGTAATATTTTTAAAACACAAATTCTAAAAATTAGTATAAAATAAATTCTCAATTAAGCAGTGGCACAGATGTTAAACGAGACGTTTAAAATTGTACAGCTATCACTCAGGAATTTATAATTTCCAATTCCTTGGAATAAATGTAATGGCCCACGTAAGTGGAATGAGCGCGTACGTAGTCAGACGCGGCATATATTACTCAATGCTCCACTTTTAAACTTCTCGTCCAATTATCCTCAGCTCACGTTTCCATTAAAAAAATATACCGTTTACAAAGCCGCTTGCTTGAAAATTCCAACGTTCGTTTTTCTTTAACCGTGCGATCGAACTTGTCTCGATTTAATCCCCTCGCAGATTTCTCTTTCGGATTTAACGATCCTGTGAATCATCGGAATATGAGAAATTTGTCATTAAGCTTCTCATCGTTTTAGCTTTACTTTATCGTATTTGTAGAACAATTTCTAAAGCCTGGCAGCTGCAAATTTCATATGAAATTGGATATTGTTGAGTTCCCTTTTTATCGCGCTATCGTGAAATTCCGTAAGCAACTTTTCAATAATCTGCACTCCTCGTGACTTCGTTCTCTTCTTTTCTCAATTAGCAATTATTAGCTTTTTCTTGCTTTCTTCGTACTTTAACATTAATTAGATTACAAAACATTGCCCTTCTTCCCTTTTTCTTATTTTTGTCGGTTTCTTTTTTTCTTTTTTCATATTTCCTAAATACTTTGTTAATATTCGAGTATCTAAGTTGTTGATCGTCTATTTGTTATATTATAAGTAGAATTAAATAGAATGAAATACCATAGAATCAAATATCAATTTTGATACGAACCGAAACTTTCGGACGGGTTCGTATTTTATGAAATTATATCAAATTTTATATGATCGAATGTAAGATAGATCAAATAGAATTAAATACCATAATTCAGGCTGCGTTCATCCGCTAATCCAATGATACTAATTAAAAGTTCCAGTTAATTATTCTACGTTCGGTTTCACAAAATTTCCATCGTTGAATATAATGGAATATTATTTAATCAAGCGACCGATATTTCAAGAGTAAAACAATTTAGAAATGCAATCGTTGTATAGCCGAGACATAATCATTCTCCTATCTCATTCGCGCTTCCATTTAACTAAAATATCCGCGATGCTTCAGTCTGTCGTAAGCTACGCCGAGAATGCCAGCCTCTAAAACGCTATCTCGCGCACGACGCGAATTTAAAGCTCGAATTAATGGCATCGTGTGACCCTTTATTAAGTCTTGGTCGTTGTAAACGTCACATGAACGTACCGCCAACAAATCGATTTGTAAATTGCATACAGCTTTGTTTAATTTTTAAATCTCATTTCCGATACAATTTCCCTTTGAGGCGATAAAAAGATTTCACGATTGAATCATCTCAAATCTTTCCAGCAGAAACGAAATTCTCTTCTGCTTTCGTTATGAAAGAGGAGAACGAGTTAATTTTTCTGCAACATAAAATTCTGTTATCTTCTTGAAAGTAACGTAACGTTACCTCTTAGAGGAATAACGATTAATTGTTTGTGAAAAAATGCTACCACTTCCTGATATCTTCAATTATACTTTTTCGTTCTCGCTGCGCGACGATGAAGCTTTATTAAAGTCTATACGAAAGACCGGCGGCGTATTACTCATGACAGTTAATGGGCTGCAGGCTATTCAATTTTTCATCAGCCGCGTAAATGGCGCAGGAGTTGGAACAGCTTCGTACAGTTAATGAAAGTTTCTAGTGCGAGGCGTTGTTTCCAATTTTTCTCGATATCCACGTGGAAACTATTTAAAAGTCAATTGATCGGCACGACTTTTCAAGAACCTCGTCTTGCGTGTCACAGATAATAATGTTCGTGGTTCGTTGACAAACCAAGCAATTTCGGTATTCAGATTAGTTTCGATCGCTCACGTGACCCGGAATTTTCCGACCATTTACAGGGAACTAGCGTCGCGCGATCACAAGATCGAAAGTAGACCTTGTTAAATGAAAATCAAAATTTCAAAGGAAAATATCCCTTTCCTCCCATTGATATTTCGTCGAAATGAAAGATAAAATTGATTCTACGTTGCCGAGTCTCTTGCAACGGAGACTTTTCACTTGAAGTAGAACGTATCCGTATGTGATCGGACGCGGAATCGCCCGTTTAAATCGCAGCAAGTGGAAGAAATCGCGAACGAGTGGAACGGAAAACGGAAATAACGGAGTCGTAACAAACCGAATAAACGACAAATGATGAACCAGTTCCAAACTTTCGTTTCGATATCGTGTTGACTTTAAACCAGGCCGATCTGAATTTCCTCTTTCGCTTCTCACGGTTTCTGCCCACGCCATCTAACCGGCTAGTTGAAACAACAGCGGCGTATTACCAATCTCAGTCAGCCAATATTTACAACGCGCGCAGTATCGATTGTCAGTCCGAATACTTTCCGCACTTTCGATATTTGCGCAACTCATTCTCGCCAGGCCTCGAATTCTTCGCTCGCATATACAGTAGAAACAGAATATCGTTCGAAATTCTATTCGCTCGGATCTCCGTGTTTATCCGACGCAAATAACAGATATATTATCACCATGACGAAGCATATTGCGAATCAGTTTTTAACGGAGAGTAAGAAGTTAATCGACGAATGACGAACGGTAGTCGATCGAAATGGACAATGGCGAGAAATCTGATAACTGTGAGTGGGAAAACTTAATTCCACTCACTTATCTGGTCGTACAATTTTAGATTAAATTTACATTCGTTGAATTTTTGTAATTTATTGGCAGAGGATTCGATATCAACCTTGCTTTACGTCCAGCTTTCATTAAAAATTATTCCAATTAAAATAAAATAATTTGAGACAAAATTGTTCCAAGTTCTAGAAAAGATAGATAACTTGCTTTACATCTTGCTTTCACTAAAAATTATTCCAATTAAAATAAAATAATTTGAGACGAAATTATTCCAAGTTCTAGAAAAGATAGATAACTTGCTTTACGTCCAGTTTTTACTAAAAATTATTCCAATTAAAATAAAATAATTTGAGACGAATTTGTTTCAAGTTCTAGAAAAGATAGATAACTTGCTTTACGTCTAGCTTTTACTAAAAATTATTCCAATTAAAATAAAATAATTTGAGACAACATTATTCCAATTTCTAGAAAAGATAGATAACTTGCTTTACGTCCAGCTTTCATTAAAAATTATTCCAGCTAAAATAAAATAATTTGAGACGAATTTGTTCCAAGTTCTAGAAAAGATAGATAACTAAGTTTGTAGAAAATTGTCTTTTATCAGGATATTCAGAAGAGAACCGTCCTTCTGCTGATACGAGAAACTTTAATAAAGTCAATATCATTGATTCAAGATATACTTATATAACGGTAACAGGATATTAGGAAAATAATGGTATATCGGATCCATTAAAGATTTCTGTAACGTTTCAAATAGATTTATTGCGAAAGTTTTCAATTCCTAGAGACAGTATCCTCTTATTTCTTGAAAGAAAAATCCTTTTACCTTCTTTCATTGTCAACTGTATTTTCCTTTTCTGCGCAAGGATAAAGCTTTATCAAATATACTGTCAAAAATAAGAAATATATTCAATCAGCTGTGTAAACCAGTAATGCAACCAAAGTACGAAGCATTAAATATAATAAAACGGAAACTAACATTTGTTGGAATATTTAAGAAAAACTTATTGCGAGCTTCTTCAATGCACGTTGGTAACTTTCGTTGGAACGTTGGATCAATTTTTCATTGAAAAAATTTTCGATAATAAAGTTCTAAAAGGAACGTTCAAGAATCTGCGATGATTCTTTCACAACTTTTGAAAATCTTCTAAAGATTCTCCAAAGGTTTCGAGAATCTTTTAAAAGAGAAAAATCTGAGAAATGTTACTAAAAATCGTAGTCACCTGTTCTCTGATTATATCCAACTCCAAGTACCAATTTTTAATGTTATTCACTCCAAATTTTGTTAAAATGTATTCCACAAACCTCCATAGTAATCTGTTCAATCTTTTCTCTGCAAACGGACGACATTTTTATTTAAGCAGAATATACTTGTATCTGGCCAGACTCCGAAAAGTTCCAATTGTTCTCGCATCTTAATGAGCAAGTTCGTCGAATCGACCTACAATAATTAAAATCCTTTGTATTCCACCGCCTGTCGAAACCTTAACACAGTCAAACAATCCCAGCATAACCTAATCTGAACATAACGACAACCTAACCTCAACATAACCTCAACCTAACCTAGCTCAGTGCCTAGTTACACGAACGAAATTTTTAATTTCCTACACGTTCCATTGAATCAGTTCACGGTTGCTAAATTCCATCGTATTTCACAGTTTCATCTGATATTAGCGCGACTGTGTGGAAATTTCCCGATGAACTTTCAGCGAACGTCGCTCGATATTCTCGTTTGATTAGGGTTTGCCATTCGAATTTTCGGAGAGACATCCCTTTTGCCCTTCTCATTCGCGACCTTAATTACGTATCAGCAAACTAATTGATTTATCGATTAGTCTACGCTCGTCTGTGAAAGTTACAGACACGTTTCGATGCTTCCGGTTAAATCCAGTTTGTTGTCGTTATCGGTGACCAATGAGTTGACGTTCCAAGCTTTAGAAATTTTCCTCCGATATCGCTTTATTTCCTACAATTTCGTATCATCCCATTTTTGGCAGTTTCAGTAACTTTTATTTCATTTTTTATTGAAAATGTATAAGCGTAAAGAAAATGTAGGAATTGTTAGGTTTTGATATCTCAAAAATCTATCCTCTGTTTTTATTAGACCGCTCGTGGTCATTTCTGCTGGTTGAAAGATTTTCATTTAATTTTTATTGGAATTGTATCAATGTCCGCCTATTTTTTTACTGGAAATATAAAAGGAAGCGCAGTAACATGGGGATGTTTGTTCGGATTTCAGTGAAAATGTATAAACGCAAAAGAAAATATAGAAATTTGTATATTTTGGTATCGAAACAATTTTTCTTCGTTTTTATTAGACATTTCTTCGTTCGTTTTCGATTTCTAGAAGAATATTTAATTTCTTTCGTCTTATGACTATGCAAACTATGATCGTATATAATAAAACTGCATTTGTAAAAGTTCTTTCACAATTTTCGGTACATAGAGAAACATCCATATCTTTGTTCAAATTTCTACTCACCTCGTATTTTCATTATTTCAGGTGTTGCCACTATGTCTCGTTTGAATTATGCTTTTGGCATTTCTCATTACTTTAATTTCTTGCGAGTTTTAATATCCGTTATGGAAACCAGATGTAACTTTTTAATTTTGATAAAATTCGTTATAAATGCATATTCCCTTGATTCACTTACTGTCTTGTAAAATGGTTAATTAAAGGAACCTGCTTATTAAACTTTTCATCGGTGCACTATGCAACCTTCCATCAAAATGTAAACTAAATGCTTTGAACGTGCAACTGAATATATTTCCCAAGCAGTACCATCCTTTACCTCAGAATAATCTCGTTTTTGCCTTTGACATTACTGTATATCCCGTTCTATTCATTTAATTAACGAAATCTAATTCAATTATTAAATTTGACTAGCATGTATATCGATGTTAAGAATAACGTTACTATTATTATTATTATTATTATTATGTTAGTAAAAGTTTCTGAAATACATCAATAAATATTTTTTATTATTACTTGATTATAGTTACGAAGATCGTTTTGAATCGTTTTACCAGATTTGGTAATTCAACAAACCCTGTTTAATTTTTATTCGACGTTTAATAGAACTTCATTTCCGTCTCCTTTTTCTCTTTCGATTCTTTACTTACCCGTGGAAGATAATTAGACCAACATTATCCAATTTCTTCTTTCTTCTTTCTGGAAATATCGATATAAATTTGCAGCATATTTGCGAAAAGCACTCGGTCTCCTCGGTCAATACCAACTGATGACAAAATCCGCATTTTCTTAGTTGCTAGCTTATACGACCCGCATTTCCTTAATTGCCAGCCCATACGACCCGCATTTTCTTAGTTGCTAACCCACACGACCCGCATTTTCTTAGTTG